>JANHGB010050267.1:34767-73481 GCA_026283785.1 Coracopsis vasa | reverse complement strand
TGGTTCAGAGTAAGGCTGCAGTATGTGGGAATGGGAGGGCAGCATCACCAGTTGTATGTGTGCTGTGTCTGAGCTAGCACTATTTATCCTATTAGCTTGAAGCATCCTCATCCTCAGCCAAAATACCTCGTGTGAAATAGAACTCAGTACACCATGTATTTCAATACACCCAAGATTTTATATATTTCTTACCGTGTCATATAATTTAGACTGAAAAAATACCCAGGAAAAGGCCAGCTTCCCACACTTTTTGCACTTAGAACCGGTATTTTTGACCCCGTTCTTTTTATCCTTGAATCCAGCTTGACAGCATGTAACACACACCACAGAAGACAGAGCATTAGTACAGGTTTAGTTGAGCTGTAGCACTTAAGCTGCAGCACATTTATTTATAAAACAACCAACTGAACAAAAAGAAAATAAAAGAAATAATTGATTCAAAGGAATCAATAATAAATATTTGCTTTCCTCTGAGTAGTTCAGACACAGTACAAGTACACCGATCATAGCAGGTAGAAGAGATGTAAGCTTAGTCTAGCTGCTGAGAAACAAAAGAAAGCTACATAGCATCATATGCATTTAATCACACTAGTAATAACTGCTATATGGCAATAAATGCTTTAAGTACACTATTTTACAAAATAGAGTTTGGCTTACAGTTCATTCGCTTCCCTTGTGCAGCTCCTGATCGTATCATCCGGAGCTCAGAAAGTGTCCCTTTGATAATCAAATACCTTTGAAATGCTCTCGTTCTTGTATTCCCATTGAGTAATGAACATTTCCTCTTGGGCTTCATGCTAGCTCCTGAAGTGCAGAATTGACTTTGTGCTCACCTGTGAGATCAATGATGCGTGGGCTCGAAAGCACTGCGGTGATTTTCTAACCGTGTTTTCTAACCAGGGCCACACATCTTTGTTCCATGGCAGAAGAAGGACATGGTACTTTTCCCAATTGTGGTTTATATACAGGGCAGTCTGTGCATGCCTGGATAGTGGGCACATGTATTCCCTGCTTCCCAGCAGGCCTAGGAAGAGCTGGGAATGATCCCACACACCAAGATTCAGCAACTGCTTCCAACTACCTTTTCACCATGGTCCATAAACATTCCATCCCATGCAATCAGACAGATAGCTCATGTAACAAGGAGTGACTTCCCTGCTCCAGGAGAGTTGGGGACCAAGAGAGGGCTGCCACTGCTGATCTGTCCTGCAGCCTGTTCCCATAGGAAAGAGACTGCCAGGAGCAGGCTGAGCAAATCCTAGCCAGCAGCAAGTGGCCTGTAGGCTGCAGTCACTAATTGCAAGTGACTCAAAGCTAACCTACAGCATTTTGGTATTCAGACTGTAACCAGCTCAACTGTTACCCTTATTTTGTGGTAATAAGCTTCTGGTTGCTCTGGCATGTTATTGAGGAAAGCACTCCTGTTTTTATATGCATAGAATAAGTATCCTCAGATGCAACTCAGGTAACATTAAGCACAATAAAGCAACCATATAAGAAGCCACAAACTACTTGAGCAGTCCTGCTCATTGTCTTTGGGATTTTCCCAGCTCTGGAGTACCTTATAAGCACTTTGGGGTTCTTAAACCTTCAAGGTCCAGGAAAAGAGCAACTGCAGAGACTGGTCCTGGTTGACTCTGGGGTAGAAGCACACGTGAAATTCTTGTACATGCGATGTAAATGAGTGGATGTTCTCAGGAAAAGAAGTTCTCAGTATAGAGCAAGTTTGAAAACTGTTTCCCATACAGGAACAGCCAAAGCAGGGCCTGGCTTTGGTCAGATTGTCTAAGATCTCACGCAAAGGTAGAATTCTGGGTCTCTGTCAGGAAAGGAGGTTAATTATAGTCCCTGGAATGAAAGAATTATAGATGTGTGGTTCTTCTGTGCTGAGCCATCTCTTGGAGACTCATTCCACATACTAGAGAAAACCTTCCCCCCCTTAAATGAAGGTTAAACAACCTCAAACCTTTTTTTAATAGCAAATCATCAGTCCAGGAATACAAGAATCTAGAACCTACAAGCTCAGTGGCTGGTGTGTAGCAGTGGCCAGAGCCAAGTCCTTCAGAGGAAAATATATATGACAAAAGTATGCACCTGCCTCCAGAGGAAGCCTGCTCCTATCTCCCATCATTTCCTATTGGCCTTCAACTGGACGTGTAAGACTTGGTATTCCTTGGTGTGTAAATGGCGTTTGGTGTGTAAATGGGACAATGCACATGAATATGTTCTAACGGAAGCAGCGTTGTGCTTGTTTACTTGTCCCTGGTGTGTTTTCCTCACGATGTGCTCTGTCACTCCATCCTTCAGTCTTACCTGGATGCCTGAAGTTCAGCTCAAGTATGCTGTTTGTTCAGTCCTGGGAAGAGCTCTCTATAAGGCTTCTACAGCATGGCTCAACCCAAAACTGGTGAATTCACAGCCTGCCAATAGCAAAGACAGCTTCCAAATGCTTCATCCAGGCTTTTTGGAAGATCAGTGGCCCTCACTTGGAGGTACCACCTTCATTCTAGATTCAGTGCCTGATTCTCATCACACTAAGGCTCATTTGTCACAGATACCACTCCAGTGGCAGTGGAGTTACTGTGGCTTTGCAGTGGTGACCATACAAGCAGAGTCAGGCTCTTGGCCGTATCTCTCTGGGTGCATAGTAAGTTTATTTGGCAATTATAGCACCTCTGTTTCCTTGACATAAAGGGTCCTTTCATTGTAGTGCAGAAGTTAATTCAGACACATGCCTTAATGCTGCATCTCTTGATGGTTTTGAGTGATCCTTTCATTTCCACTTCAGTTACAGCCTCCAGAAGTGTTTCAGTACAAGACTGAATGCAGAAGACATGAAGTGCCTGTCAGTCTCTTTTGAGATTGAGAGCGTGCCCCAAAATCTTCAGATGAGACAACGCATCTTTTCCCACAAAAACCTCTCTGGAATATTTTGCATCTTTATGTCTCTGTTGATCCCTTTTATAGAGTCCTGAGGTTTGGTTTCACTTCATTTGTACAGCGCTTTGCTGTTGTAGTTTGTAAATGCTCGGTGATGTATTTCCAACAGAGATAACCTAAAAAGAAGGCTCCTTTTCCGCTCAAATATATCTTTCTTCAGAAAATAATTCTGTATCAGAACCTCAGTGCTGGAAGATATAAGAACGAGTCGAGTGGGAGGGCTCCCTGTGGTGTGAATGATCACAAGTGATTAAAGTTAAGCTGACCAGGAAGATAACTAGCTAACCTAACAATTCCTATGTGGCTGGTGGTATGTGAAGTGTTTCTGGACAGCAGGAGTCTCCAGACAGCTGGTGGGCAGTCACACTGTCTGGAACGCTCGGCTTTGGGCTGGCACCATGACCAGCGTCGCTCCCATCTTCATCAGGTTGGTGTAGTCGACTTTCTTGGGCTCAGTTTCTTTCCCTTCCGCCTCCCTCTGGCTGTACTGGGGAGGAGTTAGATGGGGAGTAGCTTCCGTCGACAAAGTCCGTTGGCTGCGGGAGGCACTGTTGGCTGTCGACCTGGTTGAGGAGGAGCCTGAGCGCGAGCTCCTGGAACCAGAGGAAGAGGAACTGGGCTTGACCAGATGGGCTTTGGGTGCCTCTGCATCTTCTCTGCAATCAAACAGACAACAGGGCTCAGATACCATGAGAACACTGAAGACATTCTACCAGACTGAATTGCTGCTGCAATAAGTTGCTTATTGAAGCTGCACATCACCAGGACATACTTGTCCAGCAGTTTGACCACGGTACAGGGTTTTTTGAGTTCTGTGCTATGCAACTTTTTGGACTGAATTCCCTATTGCTCTGTGGAACTATTGATCATATGGATTTAGAATAGATGCTGCACACGACTGGCTCTTTGTGTGCAGCTTTGAGGTCTGTGGAACGAATGCCAGGTGTCAGTGCAAACAGTTCAGATAGAGCAGTCTGCTCCGTAATCCTTACTCATAATGACAAATGACCGAGGTGGGAATGAGACCGGTTCTTCTAGTTAAACAAAAAGAAACGTGGGTAGTAAGAGAAGTGCAAGAACTGGGTCCAGAGAGACAGAGGAGGTAACAGCCGTGCACAAACAGGTGATACAAAAGGCTGAAGCTCAAACTTAAGATTTGAAAGCAAAGAGAACAGGAAGAAGGGAAGGGAAGAAACCAGCAGACACCACTTCCTTGCCATCAGTCTGACACCCGGCTGAGTAATCAGCGACTCAGTGATTACAAAGATGCCTAACGGTCCATAGATGTTGTATGAGAGCGTGCACTCTTATATGAGTAGAAGGATGGAACAAGGCAGAGGGGTTCTTCCAGGGCACGAACAGCTAAAACTCATTCCTGGAAGTATCTTTATCCAGGGCTTTCCTTCCTGAGGAGTTCAGGCTCAGTTGGCTGGTGACCAATCTCTGCTCAGGGGAGTTAAGCGGCAGACCTCACACGCACGTACCAGATGAGTTCAAAGAACGTGCGTCAGCATTCTTGGTACACCCACTCTGGGTGAGGCTTCTCAGCTCTGCACACAAGGGAGCTAAATCCAGAAGCACAGTTGCTCAGAAGACTCAAGAAGGACCTGCCTGCTCATAGCATTCCCTACAGGAATTGCCATTGAAAAAGCAAAACCAAGCAAACAAACCAAGCACCTCTCAAAACCACATTCAAGTGGGTTGAATTTGAGTACTGGAGAGGATTATGCAAATGATTTCAAAGTGATGAAATGGCAAGTGTGAGACAGAATATTTTGTTGAGTTTTATGCTAATAATGTCCTGGGGAGAGGGAAAAAAGAGATTTTCATCTATCTGATTTTCTGGAATTTCTTCACAAAGTTTCTCACAGTCAAGAAATGTGTCACTAATGTTTCAGGGAGGCTTTAAAAGCTTTTTAGAACAACCTTTCAAAGCACTTAACACCCAGGTTACTTAAAACTGTAGTGAAAAGATGTGTGAAACCAAAAGAAGGGAGGGTGGGAGATGGGGGATTGAATCAAAGGCGTTACCTGATTTCATTTGGTGCCTCCTCTTCCTCGTATCTCTTCTTTTCTTTCCTCCTTATCGTCAGCCTCACCACGAGGAGGAGGAGGGAAAGTCCCACCACCACACCACAAACTGCTCCTGCGATCATGCCAATGTTTTGTGCATCTGTGGTCCACAAACAAGTGTGTTAGCTGGGAAACTCTCACTAGGGTCATACGGTCAGGTTCTAGTCCACAATACAGCTGGGTATAAATCAGAGCAGAATATATTAGTCTATTTATTTAGGTGTGTCTCCACACTGAGGTTGAACCAGTTCATCTTCAGGCATTGTTTCTAAAGCTGAGCTAACACTGTTAAAGGTATTCACCTCTGGAAGGGTGGGATCACAAGTGCTTTGCCTTTAGCTATGGGTGAGAATTGAAAGGAGGAGAGAAAAAGAGAGTTCTCCAAGGAATAATTCCCCCATGAGAGCACAGAAGCACAGACAGGACGACTCGCATGTGAAACAAAGCACCAAGCAGTTCCCGAGAGAAAGAGTGTTTGAACTGCAAATGTTTCCCCATGGAGATTTTGCTTTTCCTCCAACTCACCCTGAAGTTATCACAATCCACTTGAAGAATGAATTATTGAATTGGGGGAAGAAGTGAACAGAGGGTGTAGAGAGGAAGCAGGAAAGGAGAACCACACTGTGCAAGGTATTTTCATTCATAATAACAGAGTTAAGGAGAGAACGCTTCCTAGCATCTATGGGCCCTTAGCTGATGCTTTATGACAACTTCTTTTGATAAGAGTGGTTAGGATGGGCTGGTTTAAAGTTGTTTCCTTAAGGCTTGTCCCCATGGAGGGTTTAACAAACCAAAGCGAGGTTTTAAGCCAATTCAGTTCAATTGGCATAAAAGCTGCCTGGATGCTTTTACTTCAGATGCCTGAGGCAAATGGGTTTTCTCCTTGCTACATGACCATATTCCAGTTATTTCAGGCCTGGCTGGGCAGCAAGTTTCCAAAGCTATGGAATCTCCAAGAGCCTTCTCTATTAGCAGGCTTTTGTTATATCAGTTCCAGCTCCTGCTGATCTCCCCTGAGGGCTGCACACAAAAACCTGCTAAACTATTGTTTGGATGTGTCCTCAATGTGGTGCTAAACTCCACCCTTTTCCTTACCTAGACATAGGCACACCCTTGATGGGGTTAACCAGGTAAAACACTGATTTTATCTGCAGTATATGAGGTGTCCACAGCATGTACCTGCAGTAACCTGCCCGACACCAACACTCGCTCCTCTCAATCTGCATCATAAAGACTTAAAGATGAGCATGAGGTTAGTTGGATTGTTCTGACACATTGCATACATGATGACAGTGTTTTACTTATTTCAATGAGTTTCTTTACATTGACATTTTTCCATTTTGGAAACATCTGTAGACTGGTTTTCAGAGGGCTTTATCTTCAGGGAAAGATTACAGATAAACATGAACAGGCTTTTAATTACAAGATACTGATTGTTGGTTTACACAGCAATATTTATTCAGTAAATTGCTAATTAATGCAGAGAAAGCACCATGTGACTTCAAATATTTGCTTCCATTTAGACTATAAAAGTAGTTTTTCACAATGATGACAAGAAATGAGATTTGTGAGGACAGTCATTAAATCTTTCAGGTTGGAGAAGACCTTTAAGATAGAGTCCAACTGTTAACCCAGCACTACCAAGTTCCCTGCTAAACCATGTTCCAAGTGCCACATCTTCATGTCTTTTAAACACCTCCAGGGATGGTTACTCCACCACTTCCCTGGGCAGCCTGTTCCAGTGCTTGACAACTCTTTTGGGTGAAGAAATGTTCCCTAATCTCAAAGTTTTTCTGCTTTCCTTGAGATGCCTCTGGGGGGGAAAATGGGATAATCCTGGTGGCATCATGGCAGCAGTAACCTGTCTTATGTGTGTGCAGGCAACTGCTGCCTCTGTTTTGAGAGAACAGAATTAACAGATCAAATGCCACAAGTGCTTTTTAAAGCTTCAAGTAACCGATTGTCACCTCGGTTCCAAATAGCAGCACATGGCTGTGGCAGGCTCTATTTCCATGCAGGCTGCCACCAGTTAGCTGAAAAGCACTGGTAAATAATCAGAAGAAAACTTTCTAATGACTATAGAGAAGATGCATTTGGTTGTGAGGACAGAGAACAAAGTGGTCCCTGAGTGTGTGAGAAGTTTATGATAATGATAGCTGCAGCAAGAAGTTATAAGAGGTTTATCTGGTGTTGCTTAGTTGACCTGCAGCTGCCCTGTTGGTACAGAGTAATTTATAGACATGCTGAAAAAGCTGGATTTATGCCCTGATCATAGGAGAGAAATGCTAGTACATAAAATTGGTAGTACCTTTTGTAGGTTATACCTAAATCTTTAATTTTTATAGCAGCTAAGAGAAAAATAAGCTTGCATACAGTACACATAGCATAAACTGACTGTAAATCCTTGCCCTGCAGAGAGGAGCCTGTTGATCCTGTCCAGGCTGTTTGCGAATGTACTATAGCTGATGGCTCTCACTGTGGCGGAGCTGCAGCTGCTGGGTTTCTCCCCATTTCCTTGACAAAACTGGAAATACTGGTGTGGTTGTGCAAAAATGGGAAACAAATCTCTGGTTTGGGATCAACCCATAACGTCATATTTGGCTGAGCAGGAGCCTTTGGGTCTCTGAGGATTTACAGTGTTTTTCTCTCCTCCTTTTGTAGGAGAAACTGTAAATGAAAATACCCATTTTCAAACAAAGCCCCATTTAATTCTCAAGGTGAATTTAATTTTTTCAGTGCTTTAGCTTCTTAAGGCAGAAATCATTCACTGAGGTCAGGTCTTCCTGACCAGCATCAATCCCTCTGATTCATTGGTAAATTCCTTGGTTGTTGAAGAAGTTAACTAAATTGATTCTCTGAAAATGAAGTAAATTTCCAAGCCATCTGGCTGGCTCCTCGTCTTCATGGCATCTTGAGCCTGGCAGCAGAATATGATCTAACCGCTCTTTCAAGAGGCTTCAGAATTGGGGATTGGGCTGTAGTGACTTGTACAGATTGTGTCAGACCTTAAGCACTTCCAAACCCCCAAAAGAGTAAAAATGACTAAGGTCCCAAAAGAACTGCTGAATGAATGTGGGGAATTGGATGAGGAATGGAAAAGATGGGAATTAATTCAAAATATGGCAAATGTGTCAAAGAGATTTGGGTTCTTTCTTCTTTTCTGTGATTTTCCCTATTTTGCAGCTATTGCAAGAAGCTGCTGCCAAACTAAATTACCTCCAAGACATGTGGTGGATGTGGCTCTTAGTGCTCTCAGAGTGGTGCTGCAACGGAGCCATCTCCCTGTGCTGGGTGTGAACCAAACCAGCACTGAGCCCTTGGCTTCAGGAAAGCACTTTCCAAGGAAATTTGAGAAACACTTGGAATGCCTCTGTCTATTAAAGAATGACATTTAGTGTTGTACTTTGAAATATGTTTAAAGTACCACACAGCATAAAGACCCTAAGGGGACCCATGAGCCAAATGAGATTTCCATGTCAGCACCAGTCACGACCTTTCCTTTACTGCATCTGCTTAAATACAGAAAACATGGTTTTGTTATAAAGTCAAGTCAAAACAGGGATTCAGAGTAAAATATAATATATACTTAGGGCTGCCCTCAGGGACCTTTTTAATGGTTTCATATAAAACAATATTCTGTTTACTGTTAGATATTTCTCTGCTGAGTGCACCCTGCCCTCTCCTCGATGCTCTGAGGTTCCCAAGGTCTCTGACAGCAGGTCTATGGCAGCCCCTCCACCCCTGCAGTGGGGTCAATGTGCAGAAGCCACCTTGGCCACATCTTCTGGTGGCAGAGCTGCTTCTGTGCCTTTTGTCTTTAAATTTCTATCAATCACGGGAGGAGCAGGATGTGCCATGGTGGAAGGACGGTAGCTTGCTCCCAGCAGGTTGTGGAAGGTCTCCATGCAATTCCCACCCAGACACTGGGATGTGAATGGGTGTGATTCCAGCCCTGGCTCATGGAAAATGTCTGCAAACCTAATGTGGGAAGCTGCCTGATGCACAAGCTGCTGCCCTGAGGTTCCTGCAGGTGGTTGCCTGATGTTTTAGGAGCAAAGAAGCTTAACAGCAGCCTCAGGTGTGATGCAGCCTCTGCCCTCAGGTCTCTTCCCTGCCTAAGGGGAGGATTTGCCACCCCCCTGCACCTGCAGCTATTTCCTCTGCTCAGATCCAGCTTGTTCCCCAGGGTTAATACAGGGAAAACCATTTTGGGGAGAAAGACAGGTTTTCTGGAGTTGAAGTTTGTCAGCCACTGTGGGAGAGGTAAGGCCCTGCCTTTTACAAACTAATGCAAACAAAGTGCTAGGAGTAAAATGCTTGAGCTTGGTATCCATAAAATTACTTAGTAAGCACTTTGCCTCAGGCATGAAAGACTGGCACAAAGTCTGTTCCAGGCCATTGAATTCCTGTCAAAAGAAATCCCACACCCATTAATTATCATATGACAGGTACAGGGCTTAAAACCAGGAGCACCAGGGCACTGGAGCTCCTCTGTGACTAACGTCACTGTAGCTGTCGCATCCTGGGTACCACAGGATGGAGGCAAACCCTCCTATGTAGCATTCCCTGCCAGCCTGTCTGGAAATCTTGGTGGAACTTGTGCTGTTGGGAGATGAGACCCCAGAGCATGGAGGCTTTGGTCAGTGAAGGCTGTCTAATGGCTTCGGGCCCCTGCATAGCAGCAGAGCTGTGTCTTTGCCTCCCAAACACCTGCATCCTCCTCCTGGACTGTGTATCTGAGCAGCAGCACTGAACCCATCCTGAATTGTCCGTGTGTGAAGCTTGCTTGTGAGCATGATAGCAAAAGTCTTGTATTTCTAATGCTGGTAAGTCAACACAAGGTATAGAAAGAGAAGCCATGTGTGTTAAAAGACAGGCAAACTAGATTTTCTGATGCTGCAGGGGTTGCTGCTGCCTACCCCAGCATTAGGTATTCCAGCAGCTCCTGGGCACTTGGAAATATCTGTGATGCTTCCCAATTAAAAAACACTTTAGTGGAATGACTCTTTGTCAAAAAGTATGTACCTGCTATGCATTATTCAGTATTATCTCGTTTAAAAACAGTCATGCAGCTAGGGAGAAGTGACACTGTGTCAGAGGAGAGCACAGGAGATGCCTGCGCATCATGCATAATGAAGGGTAGCCCCTCCATGGGTGCAGATGCAAGCCAGCAGAAACCCTCTTCAGAGGCAGCAGAGCTCATGGTCTGCAGCAGGGAAGCCTAAATTCAGATTTTTAAACTCATCTTAACCACTTCTGTAAGAATCATCTCTCCCTGGACTTGACACCTCTTGCTGGCCTTTGCTGATGGGCTGCAGGGTGGTTCTGCCCTGCCTGGAGCCTGGGTTGCTCCGTTGAGTGCAGGGGTGCCAGATCCTTCAGGTCCAGTCCCCTCTCAGGAACTGCCTGGAAAATCAGGGTATGCTCCCCATGGGGTTTTACAATGATATTAATACTGAAAATGGCCATAGATGTGCTTCTTCTGTTATTGATGGTGCAGTGAATGAGTCTTGCCAATCTCTGTGATACACTGATCAACTGAAGTTTCTGTGAAAATACATGCCTGCTCTTAAAACCAGCTAGTTAGAGGTGGGTATGCTGTGAAATGCATTGAAGTTCAGTAAATGATGCATTTAGCTACATGAAGTTTGTAAATCATGAATGATTTATTCATTTATAAATAGTCCAAACTCCATGTACATATTCTTCTGGTTGTTTAGTTCCTTGTAATTTATTGGTTCATTATTATTTCATATGGAAGTTATGTCATCCAAGAAGTAAGAAAAATTATTTGCTTCATGTGCTTTGTTCATATTCTTTAAAAAGCAGAGGAAGCAGAGATTTGAGGTGCATCCTCACCATGGCAGGGTCTGGGCAGCCCTGCCTCTGCCCGAGCTGACTTTAGCTGAGACGGAGCCAGAGACACTCATCCTCTTTAGGGGTGAAATTCACCCTTTGGAGCTGGGTGGGAGAACAGGAATTCTGTGGGAGGATTTATTCTTATGCTTCCTTTTCCTAATAAATCTCTGCTTTATGTCCACTTAGAAATGGTCAGGAGCACCCAGAACCATCTAAGCACAACGCAGGTGGTAAAAGCACCATGAAAAGTGCTCCGGATAGGAAGGGTGGAAGGGAGAAGGCAGAAGCTGGACCTTGTGCCCCCTGGACCAGATGGTGCTGCTGGGAGGGGACTGTGCTGCTGTTGCAGCCTAGTGGAGGGGAACTGACACTGGCAATTCTTTCATGTACTGTTAGTGAACAGCCATCAGAAGACATTGACACTAACTGTGGGCCTTTTAAGAGTGTAATGTATTAGCAACTTGTCTCCTTGAAAGCTAATGACAAATGCCTTGTTTAAAAGGAAGATCAAAACATCAAGAAAAATTAGATTAAATGGTTATGAAACTCCCAGTGGAGGACGCATTTCTCAGAAGTATTCCCTGTTGAACCTTGGAAATCTGTAATTATTTCCCCTGCTTACTGCATTAGGGCTGGGGAAGTGTTTGCATTGCTTCAGCATGTAGCTACAACCGTGCTCTGTATGGCACAGCAAGCCTTGCTTGAAAGGTACCCTGGTGATGGTGGGGTCTTGGTTGTTTGCAGAAGGCAAGAGCAGTGCCCATGGTGGGAAAGTTGGCAGGATGGGGGACAAAGCTGCGGTGGAGGCACAGGCTGCTGCAGGACAGTGATGCACAGCCACAGCGGGGCATGGTCCCTGCTGCAACTCAGCTGCTCTTATGGGAACAAAACCCTAAGTCTCTTGAGTAGCCCATCCATTAAAGCAGTGTTTTATATCCACCTCTGTGTGAAGGGAGCTTTGAGTGCGCAGTGCTGGTGCTGCTCCATCAACAGAAGTGGCTGTTTGCTGCCTCTGAGCAGAGATTGCATTGCCCTGTAGCATTGGGAAAGGGGTTTTCAATAAAGAATCAGATAGGGCAAGGGCCTGTTTGAATGGGATTTGCTGGATTTGCAGAGGTTTAGGATGCTCCTAACTGGAGTTGTCCAGGTTTCTGCTCACTGTGGTGCAGCACTTGAATCCACAGTAATGTCTGTAGATATAAATGTGGTCAGTGCTGCAAAAGCTTCTATATCAAAATAATCAGAGCATGATCAAAGTTTGTCAGAATCTCACATTTGCTAGAGCAAAGGCAGTTAAAATGGTACCTTCCAGACCTCATCCAAAGAAGAAAATTTACATCTTTTTAATGAATTTCACTACTGATGTGCAGACACTGGATCTCACTTCTTGTAGCATGCAGCAGAGTCCCCAACCAAACCTCAGAGGACTGACCTATCATCTTTCCCAGTTACAAATTGGTCTAATATTAAAATGTCACAACTTTCCTTCTAATTTTTTGTTAAATATCCAGTTTTGTAGTTGTCTGCTGTAAGTAACTGCTGTAACTGTGTAGTTCAATGCTGAGGTTTTGCACAGAAGTTTGGTGGTGTAACATGGTGGCAAAGTCCTTTCCATTGTAGAGGACAGTGGGATGAGGGATGAGTCTGTCTTGCTGAGCACTATCAGTTTGCTCTGGGCAAAGGCTGGAGATCTGCACTAGCTCTGTTATGTTTGTAATCAAAGGCAGCTGAATTAGGCTCTTTCTCTCCTATTTCTATGTACCAGTTTGAAGGGCTCAGATGAAAAGTGTTGCATTACACCAGCACCAATAAGTCACACTATCTATGTTGTGATACACAGAATGTTATTAATTGTCAATCACAAACCACCAGGCTTGTCAAGATGTTCTCTTCTGAACAGGCTGCTTTAGACCTGAAGTGATTTTTAATCAAATGTTAATAACACAGCATCTGTCAGTGGACCATTGGCATCATACAATAATAAAAAGTTAACATATGACATGGCAAATTCTAATGTTTTCATTTTTACTTCTTTCCAATTATCTGTGGAATTTCTGCCAGAATGAGAAGTGTGCTGACATTATTACATGCAAAACACACTGCTGAAAGATGAACATGTCTATTAAAGTCTGCGTTCCCCATCACGTGAGCTCCCAAAAGCACCTTTTAATCTCCACTCTTGAGGCCTTGCTGCCAGAGCTTTCCTGTGCCCAGGAATCACCAGTCGCTTCTCCTCTGGTCCTTGCCTTGCCAGAGCCATCGAGAGGACTCCCTGCATCCTTTCCCCTGCCTGCTCTGCCACCTCTGAATGTGATCAGCCTTCACTGGTCATAAAGCCACAGATCTTGGCTATGGGAGCACCCTGGCAAGCCCAAAGGGAGCAGGGAAGAAGAGCCTTCTGTATCTTTGCTGTGGCCAGGGATGCTCTGAGGTGTCATGGCAGCACCTCTGCCTCCCCTTGCCATGCTTCCCACCCATGTACGCCCCAGTCCATGGGGTGGGTATTTGGGCAGGACTGGTGCGTGAGGCACTAGCAGCCTCCCCCTGCCCTCAGCCACAGAAGGAGATGGGGCAGGGATGTCCCTGTCCTAGTGCCTGGGCTCACTTTTTACAGGGCATTATTAGCACTAGTAACCCTCAGCAGTGTGTTAATGCAGCTTGAGAAGGACTGTACTTCTATCGAATATCTATAAGACATTGTGGCTTACAGTGTTCTGGCTGTGCTTGTTAGTGTGCTCCCTCTGGGATGGAGGCACAAAGTGTCTGGCATTTGGGAAAGTTTGGCTGCAGGAAAGCAGGGGAGGAAAAAAGCTGCTCTGCAGGGCTGGGATAAGGGTAGAGAATGGAGATGTTGGAGTGCAGGGCTGAGAGCACACACAGAGCCAAGGACCTGCATGGGGATGGTGGTACTGTGTGTCCCCTGGGGCTGGGCTGGCCCTTGTGGTCCTTGCCTGCAGCAGCATCCTTCTGGGGTGTGTGGAGTTGCAAAAGCTTTGAAACCCTAACGAGAGAGCTCGGTACAGTGGGGAGTGTGATTATTATTAATGGTTTGTGTTACAGGATAAGCAGTGCATAACAGATCTGCTGCAATATCAAGTCTTCCATCAGAAATTCATCATTTTGAGGACTTTGTCAAAAGTAGGCTGTGTATGCAGTGTATACAAATCTGTATGAGCATAATGCTATATGGAAGTTCCAAGCACCTGTATATTTAACATACACTCAATTTCCTTTTCTAAATGCATTGTTTTCACTTGAATACTTCATAATATTCAATGGATTGCAGTTGCTTCGTCTATAGATTCAATTTGTGTCTCTGGACAGAGTTTGAATGGATTTATTATATTGAAATGCAATTTTGCAGACATAACCTTATATCTGACCCGTCATTACTTATAATGTTAAACTTTGATATGTTAATTCTGCCTTATGTTTTTATATATTTTACGACACTTGGCTTAAACATTTTTAATCTACATATTGGTTTATGTCCACCTAAATTATTGTTGCTTCCGGGGACAAT
Organism: Coracopsis vasa; assembly: GCA_026283785.1. Lineage (NCBI taxonomy): Eukaryota > Metazoa > Chordata > Aves > Psittaciformes > Psittacidae > Coracopsis > Coracopsis vasa. The sequence continues at coordinate 59,086 of JANHGB010050267.1, read as the reverse complement.
GTGCACACAAGATCTGGCAATTCATTACGCTAGCCCCGCTTAAATGAATTTCAAAAATTTAATAAAGTTCTCCCCCTCCTTCCATTGTGTTCAAAAGCTTCAGCATAAACACCAGTCCAGTGTTATCAAATCACAGAAGAAGAATAAGGTTAACCTCAAACAGCCCAGCCATACCGCAGACCTAGAGGAATGTCGCCTTTGATTAACGCTCCCCTCTAAAGTGCCACGTGCTTTGACGCCGCTGCTGCTGCTTCTCCTGCTCGCAGGGATATTGATTTCCTCCAAACCATCCCTTCTGCCGGCATCTTCCCTCCACTGGTTCATCCCCAGAGTGTTAGTGCTGTGCTGATGCTGAGGGCTGAGTCAGCCCAGGAGGGATGCAGGGATGTGCCGATCCACTGGTGAGGGTTATCCCTCTGTTGGCACTGCTGGTAGTGATCCTATCCCATGACTTGGCCCAGGAGTGAAGGGAGGATGCTGCTGCCTTTGCTGCCTGCAGACTGTTGCTGATGGAGGCAACCCCTTGCCTATCTCCAGCTCTGAATATTCAGCAGTTTTGAAAGAGCAGCCAGGGAGCACCTGTGAGAGCTGGCTGTGGGAGAGTACCTGATCATGGGCTCAGACTTAGGATGTCCCACAGCCTATGGAAAGGCCATCTCCTGTCCCCCTGCTGTGCCCAGCTGCATCCCTCCATCCCTTGGCCTTTTCCCTGCAACAATGTCATGAATTTTTCATCCTTGATGAACTTCAAAGTCTTTTAACGACTCTTCATGAAAAAGCAGAGGGGCCAAAAGTTGAGCAAAGGGAGATGATTAAAGGACCTTATTAAAAGCAACCTTGTAGAATTCTCCACATGAAAGAGAGCGCCATTATGAGGGCTTATCCTTATAAATGACACTTCGCTTTTGCGAACATGCCGAAACCTGATTAGAGTGACAAGCACTGAGTGATACTGCAAACCTGTTAATAACATGAAAATTAGAAGAGGCTCATGCAAAGAAGGGAGATTAATTTAGCCCGAGTACATCTCGCGCAAATTGCAAAGTTGTGAATATGTTCTCAGATAATGAGCCTTCGCAGTCATCAGCTCACTTGTCATTTTCTGTAATTAATGTTAAGGAAGACTCCTTCCTGATGGTTCGTATTACTCATATACCAAGAAAATTTCTTCAGAGAAATAATTTACATTTATTATCATCGGTCTGTTTGTGTGGTTTATTTCGCTGTGGAGTAATTTATTGCAGCACCGTTTCACTTGCCTTGATTAGTCGCTCGTCAGCCTGAAATGTAATTTTTTTTTCCTGATGGCAACGTCTGAAAATTGACAGTGGTGCAATACTCTTTTTTTAATCTGAGGATGTGTTTTCTTAACTTGAATAAACTTTAGGGCTGGAAACAGAAGCTACTTCACAAGTTGAATTACTGTTAGAAACTTGAAGCACTTGGCTAATTCAGGTTCTCAGCCTGCATGCTAGACTCACCAGCGCTCTCCTGTGTGCTTGTCTGTGTGTATGCACCATATACAGAATAGTTTATTCCAGGAACAAGCTAGTTATTGGTTTATTGCTTCACCAAGCCTGAAGTCATGTGTAACATGCTCATTACCCATACTCTCAGACTTCAGTTAGCGTCTGAAGCCTGCAAAAGCAGTATCAAATCTTATTGTTGTTTTCCTTGGATTTCAGCTCTTATGTTTTATTTGGTTTATTACCAACAGCTTAGTTTTTCCTTATCTTTAAAAAAACAGTTTAATTTTCTGACAGATGCAGCAGTTCTGGTTCTTCTTGATGACTTCACAGTGCAAATGCTCCTGTCATAGCCCCTGTTCCTTGTAAACCTATGACTGGCTGAGCACACATGATGCTGAACAGCAAGCGCAGCTCTTCCAGAAGCTTCCTGCCACTGCTGGGACACTCAGGGAGCTGGAGGAGCTCCGCTACCATCTTGAGTGCCAGAGGATGTCCCTTCATTGATGCTGCATCTGCTGCCATTCCTGTCGCAGGCTGCCCATGTTTGACATTGAAGGGACCTGGATCCTCCTTGCACATGAGGTTCACTCACCTTGCTAACCACAGCTTGTGAGACCCTTAGAGCACCACATAGAGGAGGTTTTTGGCACATTCCAGGTGAATATCAAGCATTTCACTGAATTCAAGCCACTGCTGATGTTCTTCCCCATGCCTGCTGGAAGCCGGAGCAGCTTCTAGGTCTGAGGAGTAAAACTACAAACTCCTTTTCCTCCCACATGATACAAACACATAAGCAGTTAAAGTGAATTACTGACCTCTGAGCTGCAAATGAACCAAACGTTACTGATTAGGGTTTTTAGGCAGAGATAATGATTTTTTTTATTGGAGGCCTCCATTCCGAACAAGCCTCACAGAACACTATCTGCAGGCAGCCACTGCCTGTGCCAGTTAATGGTAATCCATATTTATAAAACTATAGTCCATCAAAGTGGTATGAATATTTTAAAAGCCATGGACAAATCAAATTGTCTTTGTCAAATTGCGCACTCTCCACATTGAATATATTTTATGATTCTTCCTAGTACAAGAAGCAATGGGTTCCCTGCACTAGCTGAAAGCTGCCTGCCTAATTTTTGCTTCTGTAAACAGGCAAGTCTCTCTGCTGTTTTAAAGAACTCAATGAGCTGTGGAGATTGACATTTAAGCCATAAAATTGTACTTTATTTGATGAAGTTAACAAATAATGTATGAAGTAGATTTATTTGATGTCTCTGCAGAACTAGTTGGTTCATCCTTATAGAAACAAATTGACTGGTTTTGAAGGACTTTTTAAAGATGCGGGCAACACACTGCAGAGGAAAGCCAGGGTTGCTTGGGAAGCACCATGCGGTGCCAGCACACTGCATGGAAGGGAGCAAAACCAGACAAGTGAAAGAGGACATTAATTGGGTTGTAATTCATGGTGGGCATCCACCAAGCTCCTCTCATCCTCCATGTGATCCATACCTTGTATGACAACAGTAGGTGCAAGCTGTTACAGCCCAGCAGCCCCAGCCAAGGGGGAGCATTGTGAGCATCCCCGAGATCAGCCCCAGAGCCTGGTGAGGAACTTTGAGCAGCTCCTTCTCCTACCAACAGCCAATGAAATCAGAAGCCTGCTCTGAAACCTGTCACATGTACATTTTAACCTAGGTCAGCTCTAATACAGGTGACCCCAACACATTCATGACTGTGCAAAACCTGGGATAACTGAGGGCTATTGCTATGTGGTTTGTGGCCAGCAGGACATGCACTTCCCCACTGTTCCCAGCCCTCCAAGAGGAGATGAAGGGTAGGGTGAGGAGATGCCATGGACCATGCTGAGGGATTCAGCACTGCTCCTCACTGGTAGTTCAGGACCACACCATTGCCTCTTACCAGAGAAACACTCCAAGCTGTGTATCTCTGAGAAGAATGTGCACAGTACTACCTGTGACTTGTACCTTCAGAAATGTGTTTTAAATGCTACTAGATGGTGAACATTTAGAAACTTAGAAACATTTCTAGAACACTTCACTGACATTGATGCACATGGCAGCCTTGCAGATGTGCAAGATGGACTGATCCCTTCTGCACAGCACTTGTGAGCAAATAAAGACCTTTGCAGGCTTGGGGCTGGCAGCAAATGTGAGGTGGGGAGGTTGTTCCCCAACCCCACTGCCTTAATATGCATCAGAACAGCAACGTCAATGGCAGCCACAAATCACACTGCAGACAGAAGCAAGTGTCGAACGCGGTGCACTGTAACAAATCAAGCAGGGAGCAGCAAGGTAAAGCAGGAGTGCACGAGTGGGGACGCGACGATGAAATCCTGGTAGTGATCGCATTGCAAGTGTCATCCCAGGAAATAAAATGCTGGCGTCGAGGCAGGCCTCACCTCTTCTGTCTGAATTTAACGGCAAAAAAGTTTTGCCACATCTATCTTGTGATGTCAGAGAGACAGGCTGATAGCACAGAGACAGCTGAGACAGCGCGGGGCTTAGCAGACAAATAAATTTGAGAATCATCTGCATAGAAATGGAAAGCTACTCCATGCTGATGAATAATATAACCCAGTGGCAGCATATAAACACAAAATAACAACGGGCCCAATATAGAGCCCTGGGGAACCTTGGAAACAACTTTACTAATGGAAGATGAAAAATCACCCATCGAAACAAAATGCTGTCTATTTGATAAATAAGATTTGAACCGACTGAGAGCAGTATCAGATAAGCCAAGCGAGCTGCTCATGTGACGATCCAAGGGGATACCTTGAATAGCAGCATCAAGTGACAAAGACCTAACAGTGTGAGAACAGATCCCAAATTAAGGCTAAAATATGACTCTGTTGGGGTCCCTCATGCTGAAGGAGGCTTGGCCAATTCCCACTCTGCCAGCCCTGCTGAGTGTGTGTGCAGGGCTGGCTGCCTGTGCTGGGAGCACCATGGCCATGGGAGCTCTGCTGACTTTTGGCTTCAAGAGGCAAGGAGGAAGCCCTGGACTGTGACCAGAGCATCACTGCCTGTCCGAACAGCAGACAGGAACTCTTGTGCTGAGAAAGATAAACTTCCCCTTATCAAAGATATCTCTGCTTTTCTGTAGTTTGGCTGCTCCTGTGTTATAGGTAAAAATACGGTGCTGGATGGGGGAACCTCTCCTTTGCTTATTTCTCTTTCGAATTTGAATTGTTCTCTCTAATTTTGTGACAATAATGTGAAACACAGCTGAGAGCCCTGGAACTGCAAAAGCAGCAAATGAAAAGCCCTTGGAAGCCTTTGCAGGCGTGCTTTAAACAGCGATGCAGAGTATGTCACTGCAAGAATGAAGCATTCGGGTGAACAGTTAAGGAGAAAAGAAAATGAGTCACTCTGAGCTCCCCCAGATCCTGCTGTCATGAGGGGTTTGAAAGCTCCCTGCTTGCAGGTGCTGTTACACTCGGTGCCTTGCTGCTGCTCTGTTCTGCTTACACCACCTTTGCAGCATGTGTCATCCAGTCTATCCTAAGCCAGGACTGGTCCCAGTATTGATTTTCATGGTCTATAATGGAAATTATTCTGTCATAAGATAATTCCTGTGGAAAAGAAAACATATGTCAATTAGAAAAGGAATTTACAGGAGGACAATTCTGTCTGTTCACATGCAAACCAGTGACTGTGGTTGGTGATTTGGCTCACCAGAGCAGCAGCACAGGTAACATCCTCACACCACTGTGGTGTTTCCTGAACCTCCAGACCCTACTCTGTACAGAGCCCCATCACACCCATCTTGGCTTTGGGATTACTTTTAGTGTTTGCTATAGAAAACAAGAGTCACCAATTCAAAGCAGAAAGAAGTCAAATGATGAGTCAAGCCCTTGGTGTTTTCCATCACATTCCCACCACCATGGTCCCTGGCCCAGCCAGGTGGACTGCTTATAAACAATTATATTGTTTGAAAGTATATTAATAATTCTGTCAGATGCATTAACATCGCCCATTGGTTTCTAACAAATTGACACCTTTTTAGCTGAAAGGAATCCTCATTAGTTTTCATTTTGATGGCTTTTCCTGGAATAACTATAAATTGTGTTTATTTCACATAATTCCTCCTGTCAGTAGTTATAAATAACTAGTTCGTATGGAAATTATGATTCTGGCTTGTATAGGCATGTACCTTAAACATAGCATGCAGCAGGGTAATAAATTGCCCGAGTTTTCACTGATGGACCTTTCTAATTTTAAGAGTGACTAAAAATGTATTTGCCGACAGTCTTCCTATCTTGCTTTTTACCACCTTAAATATCAACAGCTCTATTGTATCAGTCTTTTTTATATAGCATTTTTCATACAGTGTATCTCAAAGCACTTTACAGGGCAATTAATTACCTGGAGGAGAGTGACAGGATGCAGGCAGCGATGACGGCCATTATGCAGTCAGCAGCGTTCCCCATGCCGTGCTCCACATTTGCATCGCTGTCATTTAATTTGTGGTGGTATTAACGGGAAGAGAGAAGGGGAGTGGGGTTGTGGAAGTGCTCCTGTCTCCACTCCTCCATGACAGGCTGCACAACGCACCTTGGCATAAGGAAGGACCATCCCGTCATGGGATGAAGTCAGAGGAGGAGGATGCTCGGTGCTGTGGTCCCACCCCATTCCTGACTCCTCAGGGCAAAGCCACCAAAAGGATGCTGCCTGTTGTCAGGACTCAGATTCCTTCATTGCTGGAGGAAATTCTGGTGGTTCCCATTTTTCTTCTCAAAATCAGAACAAAGCAAAACATTTTAAAACCTCCTATACAATGAAAATGCCTCTTTGGTTTTGCTGGAATCATAGAATAGTTTGGGTTGGAAGGAACCTTCAAGGCTGAAACTATTCCATTTTCCTTTCAGAGTATAGCTTTCCCATTATTATTATAAGCACATAAAATATAAATCTATTTTTTTTATGGTAGTAGGGAACCATTAACATCAAGATCTGTAATTTCAATGTAAATACATTTGTTTTCAGTCTTAGTGAACTCATTTTCAATGACTTTCCTTCAGGGTTTCAAAACTAAAACAAAGAAAAAGAGTATTTGAACAACAGAAATTAAATCTTTGCGGGAACACTGTGTAGCGGCATTTAAGTACGGGCATAATAGAACTAAAAATTATGTTTTAAGAATAGTTCTTTACATTCTTAACCACCTTCAAAACAAGTATTTCACTTGAAAAAAATAAGTCAATAACTTTGTATTCTCACAAACATAAGCTCAATCAAAACGATTTCTGGTATGTAAAAAATGGACACTGAAATTTGTGCCTCCCCAATTCTTTCAAGTGCCCTTTCCTGCCACTGAAGCACCATTTAGCCGAGCTGTGTAAAGCACACCCAATCAATAGCAACATCACTCAAATTTTAAAACATTGGAGGAGTTTCCTGAGACTTTTGCCCATACGTTTTCATTACAGTTGACTGGATAATTCATAACAAATTATTTAGACAACACGATTCATCTGGCTTCTTCCCCCACCATATCTCCCGTCTACAAGTAGGCAATGTGATCCTTCATTGGATTTTTTAACTCCAGGATTTCTCCACAAGATAATTCCCTCTGAACTAAAAATGTCATGGTCCTGTTGATCAAGGCAAAGGATAACCTATCTTTTATTAACTAGCTGGCTAGTCATTAAAAGTGAACTTGCTTTTGACCACATATTGACCTGACAAAGAGACTGCATCTCTGAAGCTTATCCACTTTGTGAACAAATCATTTGGTTTAAGACTTTTCCATTCAGGCTTCCCTTTTTAGGGTTAGAAATGGTATTTTTGCAAAGAAGTTCATAATTCAAAAATTAATTTCAGTAAATATTTCATCAGTCAAGCTTAAATTACTCTTTTTGAGCAAAGAGAACTCAAGCAGTATCAAAGCAAACTTCTGGGTTGAAATCAAGACGCCTTTCATACCACGCTTGTCCAGGAGCCTTCTGTCCTCTGGACCTTGCTGACTCCTCCAGGCTGATTGTGGTGAGGTGCTGAGATCTTTCCAAGCATAAAAACATCAGCGACTGGTGGAGGGCAAATCTGATTGTTCGCTGAGTCCAGAAATGAGTTCATCCCATGACAAGGCTTATGCTATCTTAGCTGTGAAAGATGCTGATTGCGCAGGAAAGGAAGGGGAAGGAAAGCTGGAAGGAAGGGGAGACCTGTGCCATGCTGAAGGTCACTGGTGATCTGGCTTACAGCAGCAGTCAATCAGGGTAGGGTGGTTGGGAACTCTGTGGAGAGCCTGGCACTCTGGAGCCTCCTGCAATGGCTCAAATGGATGAGTTGACGAGAGCTTGCTGGTATGGCTGATCAGGCAAAGGGTCTGATGCCATGCTGCCCAGCAGTTAATTAAGTACCCATAATGATGGGAGAGCAGTGGGGCACCCCAGCCATGCTTCGATGCCTGAGCAGAGGTTGGTGTGTCTGTGGGATCCCAGCAAAGCGAGCACCCAGAGCTCTTGTGTTTGCTCAGCTCCTGCATTCAAATTGGCCTCTGACAACTGAGGTGTGTGGGCTCAGCATGCAGCTGCTATTCCACTGTCCTGATCTCTCTCAGAAGCACCAGCTGTTGCTTCATCTATCTTTGTGGCCAGCAATCTGCTACCTGATTTGATAGATATCACCCTTCTCAAAACAGCAGCAGCAGATTTCAACCTGTCCATGGAAAGGAAATGGTAGGGGTAATAAAAGTGTCCCGCCTGCCTGCAGAGCGGGAGCACAAACCCCATTGCTCACACCCCAGGGCAGCAGTGGCCATCTCATCACCTCTCTGCTGTGTGAGGAACCCTAAAACAATTCCCTTGTTTGCTTGGGATTCATCTGGGCCCTTGGCTAATATAAAGCTGTCCATTTTCAGCCTCCACTTCCCTGGTGCTCCCCAGCCAGTGTGCTGTGCTGGTTGTGCATCAGAAAGCATAAGTGGAAAGAGCTCAGAGTTTGGAAAGCTGTCACTGTTCAGCTCGTGCAGATCAGGGGTTTGCATGGAAATCCAGCAGGGATGGATGGGCTAACTCAGTGCGATCGATACCCTTCACACACGCAGTAGTCCCTGCCACACACACCAGCCTGGCTTCTCACAGCCATTTAAGCAGTGGGAGACGTGTGAGAGATGCTCCAGATACAAGTTTGGGCAGTCTTGATGTGCCTCTAGGGACCTGCCTTCCCTTGCCCATGTCACAAACTGCTCTCCCAAAGCAATGGTACATTTAACAGCCAGCAAAGCCCAGGTCAGACAGAAACTCAACCCTGCTCTCAACAGGCTATGCCACCCCCTGTGCCCCTGCAAGCACCGATGCCATCAGGACAGGCTCCTGCAGGTTACGTGGCCTCAACCTGCTCCCCCCCTCTTTGCATGGAGAATGCACATGGAAATCTGCAGCGGGTGGAAAACAAAGAGATCCTGCACTTGGAGCCATATGGATCACACGTATATACAATACACAATAAACAACACATCTTTCAGTCTGGGTCTGTTTGAAACCTTCCGACATATGTTCTGCTAACAGTTTAACAAATTGATTGCTAATGTTATCCTCCTCTGAAATCTGGCATAATGTGCAGGAGAGGGAAAAAAAAGCCAAAACAAAAGCATTCCTACCTCAACTGAAATTCACAAGAAAAGCTATTAGAAAAGGCTTCAGGATGCCTGACAGGAGAGAATTTCATGCCAATTTGTGTGCTCGTTGGAAAAAATCATTTATTAAAAAGAAGATACACCTTCATGTTAGTGAGATGAGGGTGTAAAACTGAGCTGGGTCTCCCACTGCTTCAGCTCTATAACTCAAGTTATATTCATCAGAGGCATATATTTAAATCATAGCTTACTTTGCTTTGTGTTCTGAAATTTATTAGCCTACTACTTAAATGTTTTATTCATTAGGCCATGTAAATAATGCATGGTTGTTTCCATGGCAATTTAACCCCTTCTCTCCGGGACGCCCGCAGATTTCCCATCTCGTGAGCCTGCTTAATTGCCATGATCAGATTTGCCATTTTCTCCGCATTGAGGCCATGGCCATTTTTCTCCTTTTTGTGGCAAATTCATTAGGAGGAAACTTTTCCATTGACAAATAAGATGTGTTCAGGCATGAAGAGGGAGGGGAAGTAACTGTTTGCCAGGTCATTTAGCAGAGTTTGGGCACAGCTAATGTTTCCAGTTTCTGCTCTTTGCAGCATCAGTCCCCGTGCTGTGGCAGCGGTGGGTCCTGGTATGATGCGAGTCCTCCTCCCACATTCCCAGGACACCCTGGGGATCATGGTCCTGCATGGACTCCTGGGGACCTCCTCCTGCAGTGATGAGGCATCACTCTGTTCCAAGTGCACATAGAGAAGACAGTGCTGATGGTGAGGTTCTTTGGCAGTGTCCTGGACCTGGCTCACTGGGGCTGTCAACATGGGTTTCCCTGGTGATGCTCCCCCCTGGGCAAGGCAAGTGGTAACACGCAGTCCTGCAGGATACAGCTCTGACCATGTGGATGCCCACAATGGAGATGCCAGTAGTTGGTGGGAGTGTTTGGTGGCCACTTACCAGCTCACAGCCGCAGGGCAGGCAGGACCCCTCCTCTATTGTGTTCTGCCCATTAAATAGTTACACTCTCTAATGCATGTTAAACAGCTGGTTGGGATGCAGGAGTCTAATTTATTATCATTTAAAACTATTGTACACACACCACTCTGAGAACAAGGCTCACAATCCTGCCTTATTCCCTCTCGATTAGTAGCCTGTAACACTCCCCAACACACATTTTAAAAGCCAAAAAAGAGACTCACGATCCACTTAGCAGGAAGGATGGACATAAACTGCTTTGTTTCTGTATCCTTTGGTTTTCATTACCTGGCTGTAAGCTATCCTCTAAACCCTCTTACACTAAACAGGATATCCTCTGGTTCACAGTGATAAAAACTCCCTGTGGTTGTCTCTGGAGCGGTGCACCTGCACTTACACTTCTCTTTATAGGCAGCAGTAACAGGCTGATTTAATTTACACCAGCAGTATGCTTGGAGCCCATCCTTCCCCTTCACTCCACCTTTCCCTGGCTGGGCTTCCCCCAGGTCTGACCCAGGAAACTTTTCCAGGAGTGGGGGATGCTGCATCCCTGCATCCGCTGCATCCACTGCATCCCTGCTGTTCCTGCATCCCTGACTGCCGCCACTCCGCAGGCAGCACCTCCAATCCACTGACCCTGTGCTTAAGGAATAGTTGTCATCTGCCTGGTGTCACCCTAAGGACCTCCCCTGGGAGCAGGCACTCCTACTTCCCAGCCTTTCATCTGCACCAGAACCCGCAGTGACAGAGTGAAGAGGTTTGAGAGCATTTCAGAAGCAGGAGTAGACTTTGGAATAATCTGCATGTGCTTGGCTATAATCTGAAACCAATTAGGTGCAATTCAGTAAAGACAAGCACAGAGTAGTTCTACATGGAAGAGGAAAAATCAGAACAAATGCAGAGTGTGGAATGCTGCTTGAGTCAGCAGAAGCTGAGGAGGATCCAGGGTCTGCAGTAACCACTGCATCTGTCAGGAATGTGATGCTCTGCTACAGATCCCATGCTAGGATGTAAGAGGAATGTATCCCACATTTCTATCTTGAGAGAAAATTCAGCTTTACTCCTCACAGGCGAGGGTGGAATCAGCTTTCCCTTTTAGGGGAAACAGAAAATGGAAGAGAATCCAGAAGCAACACAAAGCCAGAAGATTCTGAAAATGCAATGCATGATGGAAAACTGGTGGGGCTGGAATTACTCAGTGCAGAGCAAAGAAGCTCTATCCATTGAAGTCTCCGAGTACACAAAAGTTTGAGACAAAAAGCACAGGTTTTGCTCAAACAAGAAGTTTGTCCTTTTTTCTCATATAACAGGAAGGACAGAAATATTGTGCTGACTTTGGAGGAAGGAAAATCTGGCTGGGATAAAGCAGCAATTTCCAAACCATAGGCGAGTTATACTCAATAGCAGGTAACAGGCTATGTATGGTCACTGCAGGGATTTTACACTGGTTAGAGAAACATCTGCAAGGAATAATCCAGGAATAGGTGATCCTGCCTCACTGCAGAGATGGATTAGGTGATCTTTTGAGGTCAGTTCCAGTCATACAAGTCTATAATTCTTTGCATAAAATTATAATGAATGCCCTCAATTCAGGAAGACAGCAAAGTAATGTCCTACAAATGTGAAGGTGCACAAAGTAGAGGCCTTTCAGCCAGCAGCTCAACTAGGACTTCTTCAGACAGTCTTTGCTCCACAGGTCAGCATCAGACGAGGTAGGGTTACTATTGCTGCTCATCTGGAATAACATCTGGAGGGAAGCCAGGATGTGATCTCCAATTCCATCATTTCTGCTGCTCATTCCAGTGCCTGGTGACACAGCAATCTTCCTTCCCAGAAATTGGGTGCCCAGAATCACCCTTTGTGTTTCTGCCAAAATGCAATGTAAGCCCAGGAAACAAACTTCCCCGGAGCATGGGATTACTACAGGCAGCTTTGGCATGCACGTTCGAGCTACAGGCAGCAAATGGATTCAGTCCCATTATTTCACATCTGATTAAGTTTATTTTTAAAACGTAACCATCCTACAGGAACCTTTTCTATGTAAAATACAGCCAGGAACCAGGTAGAAGTTAGGAGAGAGAAATCATTGAACTCCACAGATCTGAATAGCTGAGATCAATCACCATGAGCCATGGAGATGAGATTTGGGACAACATCTCCGCACAGGTCTTCAGAGGCTTGTAGATCTGCCCAGCCGTGCTCTCGTCCGTGATGGATGGTAGGAGAGATCTGCTTTTCCTCAGAATTGGCTTTGACTTAATTCACTCTCGGCATGGAAGGAGGGAAACAAAGGATGAACAATCAGATTTCCCATTTAGCACCTGGCTCTGCCATCGCTGAGCTCCTCCTGAGCACCGTGGCTCTTCTATGGCCATGCTGCTTCACAGACACAACCTCTGCGTTATCAGTACTGACAGCAAGGCCACCACAGCCCCCTGCCAGCTCTTGGGCAAGCAGGCAGGCAGGGAAGCCCATGCCATAGCAGCGGGAGGGCAACAGGCTGCTGGATAATGGGAGCTGCACCCACATCCATCTGGCTGCATGGGGCACACTGAGCTCTACAGCCAGCCTGGTCTTGGCAAGGTCCCAGCCTGTGGGGCCTCACCCATGTTCCCTGAGGTACCACAGGGGAATCACCATCCCTCTTCTTCAACATCCAATGTGTTTTCTCTCCTGACAGTTCCAGACAGGGTCCACACCTTGCAACCCCTTGCAGTGCACTAATGCTTCATGGTACCCACCATAGCTAAGAGCCCAGCTGCTCCCATGCCCCAGTGCTTGCTTTCTTCCTAACATGGCTTGCCCAGAAACTTGTTTATCTCTGTCTGTTTCCTTCCAATTGCTGCTATCAGTGTGCCCCATTGGTGCCTGGGTGCTGGGGTGAGCTGGTCCCATATCACCGGAGGGTGCGAGTGCCTGTAGGTACAGATGCAGCACCATGGTCCATGTCCCATCAATGGGAGCAGATCAGTGACACAGTGGCTGTCAGTGGTGCTGAGAGGGAGGCAAGCAGTGTGTCATCAGAAAGCCCAGTGAATCCATTGATCTCCCCGAGAACATCAGTCTGACACCACAATCGGGTGTCTCACAGAACAACTTGCTGAGTGACAACACTCACAAAAACCTGTTCTCTTTCCTCCTGGCTCCCCACAACTAGAAATGTGCTCGACAGCATTCGCTGGGTGCTCAGCGCTAGGGACCTTCCATCTGCCTGGTTTCAAAGCTGCTCGGAGCGTGAAGGTTTAACACTGGGGGTGAGTCCCTGGGTTCTGTCCTATGTAGAATGGATCCTGCAAAGAGGAACCATCATGACAGCAGTCAGTGCCACCTGCAAACAGCATGAGGGTCTCACTGCTGCTCGTGCAAGTGCTGGGCATGTCCACGTGCACTAATGCTTGCACATGCTGGCCCACAGCCAGGCTTCCATGGAACATGGTAGGCTAAATACAACGCAGGAGAAGTGCCAACTGAGTTTATTATATTGCAACGTCTGCTCCTGCAGTCTGTCATTTACTTTCTTACCAGCTATTTTCTGTAGAAGTAAGCATGTATTAAGTTTACAGGACATAACAAACCTTGTGATGCCAGGCTGCCAAGGCTGCTATTAGCCGGAGAACTCCAGCAGCACACAGCATAATTCATGTGATTCGAATGGATGTATTTTATTAACAAGGCCATGCTGATTGCCTGTTAAGCAGCTCTATGTTAATAACCCACTGCAGATGCCCTTCTCGGGGAGCCATGTCGTACTTCCACAGCTGCTTCTCCAAGGTTGAGCATTCAAAGACACCATCTCCCCACCTTGGAAAGCCCCGCAATACTTCCCAAGCCACTACTGCGATGGGTTGAGTGTCCATCACCTTTGGATCTGTCAGGATCCAAGGTGCTGTTTCCTGTACTGTGCCAGGCACAAGCATAGAGGAGGTACTGAGCAGCAGTATTGTTACTTGTCTGATTTGGAGGCGTCCATCCTGAATTCTCTGCCCGAAATATGTGACAACAGCATCCCTTTATTCTGCCCTTCTGTATGTGACGATGACACCAGAATCCCACAGCAGGAGCTCGGAGCTGGTGTTCTTGCATAAGCTGTGCTTGGTTCTTGTCCTCCACGTCAGGAGCCAAAACCCTCCTGTGGGATTCATTGCTCCTGCTGGAGCAGAGCATCCGCTGTCCTGCTTTGCTAAGCAGTTCACACCTACAGCTCCCTTCAAACGCTGCTGACAGGTTTGCAATCCTCCTGCTTTGTACTAAATCAGCCTCAGGGAGGACATGAGAAGTGCTGTGTAGTTGTCATGTGCTGCTGGTCCGCAGAATTATTTTGGTGGAGGATATCCAGTGCTCCCAAAGGGAAATGGAGTCCTCGGTGCAGCCTGGGCTTGTTGTGCTGGTGGGCATTGGCAGTTAACTGAGCAATGCTGCCCATGCCACTGCCTGCAAGTCTTGGCTCTGGGTCCAGCACACAGGGAGATGAATGCTCTGGGTGTCGGGCTTGAGGGAGAAGCAGGCAAAGCATCAGCTTTCTTGTAGCACTCACCAAAACGTTGGGCTGAATAAGCTCTATTTTACAATAAGCAATAACTAACCTGCACAGCAGCCCCCACGAGGCCTCAGCCATGTTCTCCCATGGGAAAGATGTCAAAGTCCATGAGAGTTGTAGAGCTCCATCCTCTCTGGTGAGCCAGTGCTGCCCTCCCATCACCGCACATGCACCAGTCCCTCTGCCATAGGCATTGTGTTGTTCCCCAGGCCTGGACAGGGAGAAGGGACAGGAATTCCACCCCCTGCAGCATATCCAAGGCAGGTTTTCCTCTCTATCCATGCACCCCAGGGAGCAACTTATTGCTGAACAATTCTTCAAGGGTTTTGAAAAACAAGCAGCGGCAGAAAGGGTTAACAGTTTATTATATTTTTTCTGAGTGATTTTATCACTGTCGTTAGAACATTCATTGAACTAAGTGAGAAATCCATCAAGACGTGACAGCAATGTGCAGACTAATGGCTGTTAGATGGTAATAATTTTTAATATGATTTTTATTTCACTTAATTTCATATGTGCTTGACAAAAGGTCCCGTGTCACTAGGGAGCTGTGTGGAACTGGGAATACGCTGATGTGAAGGTCTATTAAACCAAATGTTTGAAGTATTTTTTAAGTCCCAACTTCAGAATTCCAGAGAAAACTCTGGCATTTTAACCTTTTTTGGCAAGAAGTCAATGAGACAGCAGGAAAACACAGAGTGCCAGCTCCAAGGGGCAGATCATCCTTATGCGTATGCTGTGTGTTTCTCAGCCCAAACTCATTTCTCCAGGGCTTCTCTGAAATGCCTGATACAAAGACCAGCTGAGTGCTGTGCCCTGGTAGCTCCTCATGTCTGGACATCTGCATTAGCTTGTCCATGTTTCAGGAGGTGTGGAACAGGGCCAGCCCCATGAAGGAAGATTCCCTAATACCATAGGAGGCAGCTCTGCTCAGTGGTCATCCCTGTGTCCTGCTGCAGTCATTGGTAGAATATGATGTTTGTAAAGAAGTTTGTGATCAGCTTCTGACAGACAATGCTATAAATTAATAATTAATAATTAATATTATTGGCAGTAAGTCGTGCCATAGTCTGAAGGAGCAGAAATAGGAAAGGCCACTACTGAAGCACAGCAGCATCATCCTCTAAAACTGCACATCGGAGCTGCGTCATGGCTCTTCTCCGAAAGGAAACATCAGAGGAGACTCTAGTGCAGAGAAGAAAGAGCAGAATCATAGGCTTATAGAATAGTTTGGGTTGGAAGGGACCTTAAAGCTCATCCAGTTCCAACCCCTGCCACAGGCAGGGACACCTTCCACTAGAGCAGGTTGCTCCAAGCCCCGTTCAACCTGGCCTTGAACACTGCCAGGGATGGGGCAGCCAGTGCCAAAAGCAAAGTCAAACACTTTATTTCTATAGTTAATATAAAAACAAAATTGGGGTAGTTAAGGGCTAAATCCCTGCACACTGAAGCCCCCAAGGGTTTCAATTAATTCACTTTTGTACCTTGTTTGTCACTTCTGAGGATGAAATCTCCCTTGGTCTCCCATGGATGCCTCTCCACATTGGCTGAGGGAGCTCCACCGGAGCCCTGGCACCCATGGGAGGAGAGCTTAATGTAGGTGATGTGTCTGATAGGAGCACAGCAGGACCAACCCCAGTATATACACACAAGGAACCTCACAGTGCCACCCTTGTGCCCGGGAAAGGCCAAGCCCAGCACCTCAGAGCTCCAGAGGCTCCCAATTCATCTGCTGTTTGAAACACAATATTGCTCTGGTTGCTGTGAATTCAGCAAATCCTCTCATCCATCATCTTAATCCTGGACACTAGGATTCAAAACAGGGAGCGCAGACCCAGGAAGACTTTTCCCCACAGATCATGTTGTAATTAATGCTGGGAGACCTGTGAGCACCTTGCACAATGGCAGAGCCTCTCGGTATTAATTGCAAGAACTCAAACATATTGCTGTGCCTTTAAAGCAAAGGGAAGGGAAGTGTGTGTACATGTGCATGCTTGCTTAAGTATATAATATATAATATTTGTAGTAAGAGTCAAGTATGGAAGCTATACATTTCCCTGATAAATGGGAGGCTTAATAGAAAAGCCTGGGATAGATAGATTTTACACAATATGACACTGGTTAAAGGAAGCAATATCAACCATTGTTTAATGTAATAAAAAGCCAGAGGTGTAAGAAATGATGGTAATTCTATTGTAACTGAACTTGAAGATCCCTGTCAAATATGAGTGTGAATGTGGCAGTTATTTTAGGTATGTTTGTAATCTTTGCAGGCGTTTTGTCAAGGAGGCACTGTGATATTAGTAAGAGTGCACAAAGGCTCGGCAATGGTGTCATGCACAATTAATGTCCCCAGGTAGCAACTCCATTAGTCTTATGAAGTGAGCTCACAAATGGGAATACTAATGGGGACGCGCCTTGGGGCATTTGCTGAGCTTACTGCTAGTTTATTTCATACCCTTTATGCTCAACACAAAATTTACCTAGCCTGGATTTAAAATGTGTCTCATTACACAGGCAGCATCCTTTTACTTCAGTGCTTCCCTTTTAACATGCAAGATTTGCAATTCTAATCATATCAAAACCTGACTACTCTTGCTAAAAGGGAAAAAAAGGGATAAATAAATGGAAAAAACAATCTTACGATAAAGACTGTCTGGGGTTTTAATCTTCCCTGACAGGCTTTTTTCATATGTACATACTGGTAGCACATGTGTTCCTGGCAGGGAATCAGAGCCGCAGGCAGCACAGCCAGAGGTGGTGGATTCGGGGTGCGGGATGCAGAACTCACCTCCAGGTCATGTGTTTGCATCCCTGTGGAAGGAGGACACAGGGCTGGGATTCCAAATCAATGGAAATGGGGCTGGGGCTGCCTGGAAAGACTCTGCATGTCAGCAGGAAGTGTCCAGGCAGCCCTGCCTGGGGCAAGGTCATTGCCACCATGAGATGTGGCACGGGGTGGAGTCTCTGCTATTACTTGTGTGAGCGTTGTGATCTCTGTATTGCTAATTCCTTTCCTTAGAGCTTGCAAGGGGTGATACCCGAACAGCTAAAATGCTGGTGCTTCCTACCTGCAGAAAATGAACAACCACTTTATATTAAAGCAAGCAAATCTTCTCAGCAAAGAAGCTTTACTGGAAATAATCTGGAGGGACGTCAGAAAACTCACCCTTCTCCTGGTTCACTCCCTACCCCTTCTCCTTGGTTTGGTCCCAGGCATGGAGTGCCCCAGCTGTCCCCATCCCTCCAATTCCCAGTGGGCCTGGGTGAGACTGAGCCCCAGAGGGATCTGTGTGCCTGTTTGCAGAGAGGCCCCTGCCCACAGAGCTCCTGGCTGAAATCACATCCCAGAAGATGAACTGCTATCCTCCCTTCAGAAAATAGCGAGAAATAACAAGCTTTTCCTAAAAAATCCAGAGAATTTGTGTTGAAGTCCTGCTCTGTCACACATCTGCATGCTTACCCCATCCTTCCCCAGCATCCCTCTGCCCGCATGGAAGAGAAGCATCCTGGTCCCTGCTCAGGCACTCAGTAGCTTCCCCTGCAGCCCTCCATCTCCTACTCTGCCACATCACTAAAGTCATGGGCTGAATGCTACAAACCTTGAAGAGCAATAGACCCTGGCGAGGGTGTGATATGGAACAAACTGCAACAGCTTAAAAACCTGTGCAGTTTGGAAAGCCAGGTTCTGCAGTCATCTCCTGCTCGCTTGGGAAAACAGGCTCCATTCCCAGTACCTAATACCCCCTGATCAATAATCCATGCAGAGCAGTGCCCTGTGGCTGAGCAGCCTTCCCGGAGCGCCCACATCCAGGATGGTCCAGCCCGCAGCTGGGCTGGGGGAACAGCGCCTAACACCAGCTCTCCCAGCACCAAAATGCCAGATGAGCCCCGGACAGATTTATTTCCAAATCCTGACTCAATCACAGTATTGGATTTGTAATCACAGGCTCCAATTTTAGTGGAATAAATATACTAACAAAACTAATAGTTTGTTAGCTGCAAGGTAGGGACAATCAAAGTGTCTGCAGTGAAATACATGGCTCCTCGGGAGAAACCCCTACATGATAAAGACATTTAGAGCTTGATTTTTTTAGATAAATATATAGCGAGGTGTCAAGCTGTTTGCAGCGCATGCCGCTCTCCTGCACTGCATGTGTGTGTATGCACCCAGTGGGGAAGGTGGGTTTGGAAAGTTCGACAGCGTGTAACTGTCTCCAGCCTCTGCACAAGCTGCACCGGGAGAGAACATAAACCAAAATGACTCCTCAGGAGCCCAGAGGAGAAGCAGGAACTGTTTGGTGGAGAATTATAGCTATGGGTGAAATTAGATGTACTCGGAGCCCCAAGGCTGGGAGAAATAAAAAGCATTTTAAATGGAGTGTAGAATTCATATTCCTCAGTCACTTCCAATAAATAAATCCTTGACAATTTTTTCTGTAAACAGTGGTTACACTTTGCTCTATTGTCTCCATGTTGCATATTCCAGACAGGAATGTGGGTTCTCCACCCCAGCCAGCATGCGCTCTCCCAGCACAGTGCAGTGGAATTCTGCATTGAGCCTGTGGCCTGCCATAACAGGGTCTTGGGGGCTCAGTGTGCTGGTTGTGGCATTGGGCACCCAAATCCCACTGCAACCCACATGTGTCAAGCAGCTCCTAGAAGTCTGAATCCACATCACCTCACCTTTCCTACAGGGTTCAAGGGATCCTATGGAACTTCCCCATGGCAGGAGCACCTCAAATCCTCCCTGGCCGGTTGCGAGGCAGCACAGGCTGCAAGGTCCCTCTCTCTGGCTGTTCACAGTTCCATTTCATGAGCAAATGAACCATTTTATACTTTATGACTTCCCCACAATGGCAGTCATCCCATTTCACCTGTCTGGGACCAGAGATGATGGAGGGAGAACAAGAGCACTGGGCTATTGGCAGCCAGTGCTGAGCACGCAGGAGGACACTTTCACATTCACTTAACTTGCATCTTTTATTAAGAAGAATAATAACTCTTAGGGCAGTAATAATTGGTCTTCTCCATGGGGCTGTTGAAACAGGAGACAAGCTGGGTGCACCAGTACACAAGACGGGGAGTGTGCAATGTGGTTTTAGCTGAGTCCCCTGTGCCTGCCACATTGATGCAATTTAGGGATGCAGCCAGAGCTCCTATGCAGCCCCAGACAGGAGCTGCTGGTGTGGCATCTGCACAGGGGGCTGTGATACTCAGAGAGCTGCCATTGCTTTGGGAGTTTGTCCATGTGAAGTCCCACAAGGATGCAGTGGGCACCCATCCCACCCCAGCACTCAGCAGCTCGAGCAGCCCCCTGATGAAAAGCTCCCTGAGCCTCTCCAGAGAGCACTTCAGCAGAGAGCAAGAAGCTGCAGTCAGGGTCACCCATGGAAACGCTGCATCCTTGGGTCAATTGCAGGGAATTATGTCTTCAGACCCCCTTATTCATTGGCCAACAAGCCCCTGGAGAGCCATTGTGCGAGCAGCCAGGCTTGGAGCTCAGGGCTGGAGGGATTCCTGCTCACTGCACCAACCTTTGGAGCAGGTAGGCATTATTTTTACCTAATAATACAAGTATTAGGTAAATAAGACCAAGAATAATTGATCAAAACAGCTGAGTAGCTGCCAGCTATGTTCAGAATTTCATTTTGCAGAGAACTTTGGTATTCATTTTGACTTTGAAATGTCTGGAACCTTCCTTTTGAGGGTTTGCCCTGAATCTCATTGGGGAAAGTCTGAAAGTCTCTTGTCTCTCTCTGAAGCGAATACCAAAGGTCAGGTGTTTCTGGTCATCTCACTGATTATTTACTAATTGCTGTTGCAATAAGAGGACAAAGGGGTTGCAGCCAGGTGCATTGTATCAGAAACTGCATGACTGTACCAAATACAGGACCATTTTCACCCAAAGCCCTGCAGTGTGCTGAAGAAAGAGAGATTTTGTGCAGTTAATACCATGGAGTCATTTCTGCTGGACTTCAGAGGGTAACTAATACTGCAGCATCATGACACAGCTCCCACAACAGGAATCTGAAGAGCTAAGGTAACTGCAAGTATTTCTAAAGGGATCTTGGAAAAAGAGCAGAACTGGCAGAGGAGATGATGCGAGTGTGATTCACTTCTCCTTCAGAAAAAAAATTTTCAGATGCTCTAGTAATTTTAAAAGGAAATTAAAACTTCTGCAATATGCTCATTGGACCACAACTAGTGAAAGATGAAGAACTTGAGATGTAGAGACAATGGATTCCGCCCCATGCTCAGTCATTTATTTTTGGCTAATTAAAAGTGTAAGTTTTTTCTCTTTATTACGTACTGTTTGCCAAGTTCATTATTTGCTCACCCATAAATCATCATCTCTAGCCAAAGGTAAATTCCCTCTCTGTTGTGAGGCTGCTGTTAGTTTGTGTCACAAGCTCCATGTCTACAGAGCTGCTCCTTCCACCAGTGCCGCAGGAACTGCAGGACCCCAAGACCTTGTTGATTCTAGAGAAAGAACACACAAAGCACTGCTCTTTTCCCTGCTTTGGCCTGCATCTCCCCAGCCTCTCTGAAGTCAGTTTGATCTCTATTAATCCTTTAGCATCCCTACCCATGGTGTTCGGGAATTGCCTGGTACAAAAGCCTGTTCTCTACCAGAAGGTGCCACTGGCAATTTCACATTCAGGTGAGATGGAGAGTGCTGTGATGCCCAGACCAGTGAGGCTCATTTCAAGAGCATGGGTGAGCCCTGGAGCAGGTGAGTTCCCTGGAGAGGGTGGGGATGATGAGCAGACTTGCCTCCACCTTGCCCTGGTTTCCAATAGGTCTGCTCAGTAGTAAAACCCAAGGGAAGAAAAGCATCAGAGGAAATCTGTGATGAAGCAGGAGAATCACCTGAATCTTTTCTCATAAACAACTCCCAGAAATATCAGCAGAGCTTTAAATCCATATTCCTCTCGCCTCCTTTCAGGTCCTTCTTCCATAAAGCTGTTTACAATCACCTGGGATTCAAGAAGCAGGAGAAGCATGAAGAACATTTGGCTTCTGCTATGCAGTCACCATTCAGGAAACCCCAAGGAGCCCTGCACAAGGAGTAGTAAGGAATATCTAGTTTGTCCATATAAAATCACTCCTTGACACTGAAGCCTTCCTTTAGGCTGATGTGGTGCCAACAAATTTTACCAAACTTTTTGTAACTAGCAAGTTATTGAGTGTCACTTTAGTACAGTGTATGTGGAAAACGCATGGAAGGTGCCAAGAATGCTGCATAGTCTTTAACTATTACATTAAGCATCTGCTGCTGCCATTTATGGATCAGATAGCATTTTACTCTTGAGATATTTGATTTTATTACCTTCTAGGGAGAGAGCCAAACAAGTGTTCTTATTGATTTGCACATTAAATATATTAGTAATAAAACAACATCTCTGTAAACCAATTGTAAAATCAATATTAATTGGTACCAAAATATCACAAGTAGTTGAATTACAATTAAAGAGAGTAGCTTCAAAGTCTGCCTACCAATCCAGAGGTGATGCACACCAAATGAGAGAGGGGCACCAAATCTGGGAACAACAATATTCAGAGCAATTAACAGCTGTTCCAAGTAAAACATGAGGAGATACTCAGATTTGTTTGAGGAGAGCAAGGGTCATTGAGATTCAGTTCATGGACAGCAGTTCACTTTGTTTGCACGGGCACATGTTCAGCTGATTAAATCTTGTGGGAACAGATCCAAGCCATCCAAACCTTGCTTATGTCTTTGTCTACAGGACAGCTTTGGGTCTTGGAGTCCAAAGCAGAGACTACAAAGCATGAGCAGCAGGAGCAAAGAGCTGCTTGGAGGGAGCAGAGCCTGAGGAACATCCTCTGCACCCAACAATTGAACTCTCACCTATGTGAATAGAGCCCAGGCAACTCCCAGGCGAGCAGCACATGGAGCTGGTGCCTGTGAGTGCCCAGGTAAGATGTGTATGAGAGGCTTTAGTCTCCAGTGCTCCGCAAGCAAAGATGATGGGCACTGTCCTGCTCTCAGGAGAGGGCAAAGGAGCACCTCCCATGAATAGCAGTGGCATTGATAGATGCAGTGATCAAAGTTCTGCTGCTGTGCAACAAATACATGTTTGGTGTCCACTATTTAATGCACTAAGAAGAATAAGATGGCAAATGTTGACTGGTTCCTTATAAGCGACACTGCTCACAGCCAGGATCTTTTCCTCCTTTGGATTTACGTGCACATTGTGGCACAGAGGTGCTTGTAATTCCAGAAAAAATCTAGAAGTCTGCACTGATCCTGATAGTTCTTATTAAAACCAAGTCATTCTCTGCTTTGCAACACCTGACATTAGGCAGGCTGCTAACACAACTCGCTTTCCTCACACTAGTTGGGGATCTACTCTGTGCTTTCTACAGGAGCTGGGAAATCCTGTCCAAACAGAGAAATGTCCTCTTGGCACCCATAGGGCATGGCCACCTTTGACAGGGTGCAATTCATACATGAACCTCACCACCCACCAAATGCAGCAGCACCCAAGTGCTACTGAACCTGCTGCCACATAACTAAGCACCTCCTGTGGCTCCCATGACATAGGCACCCTCGCAGGAGAGGTCCAAACTCATCTTTCTTTTGTCTGCCCCTTCCCATTTAGGTGAATCCTGAGATAGCCACGGGTCTGTCTGCTGCTGCCCATGGAAACTCTCAGTGACGGATCTATCCAACACACTGAATGCAATGCGGTCACCCTACGGCACCAGGGATCTGCACTGCTCTCACTGAGAGAGAGAGAAATACTGAGCCAGGTCTGGGTTGGAAATGTCTGAATATTAATTATCTGAACAAACTGTCAGCAAACAAGTCAGAGTCCGAAAACTCTTCTCAGAAATGATATGGTGAATAATTATAAATAATTAATGACATTGAAAAATGTTCCTGAAAAATTCTTCAAAAATACATTATTTATTACAATTATTCATCAAGTTCTGTTTGACATAGATTTTCCTTTATTTTTTCTTAGTAGTTACTCTATTGTGAAAGTTTAAAATGTTTAATTCAGTGGCATTATATTTTATTAACTTTTTTTGCTTCAGGGCCTGCAGAAATTTTGCATTAATGATTTGTACCTTGATAAATAATTACAACAGACCATTGTGGCTTGAAGATATTCCAGAAAATGGGTGTTCACGAAGGCACCGTGGAAGAAGCCCTTTCCTGGTTTGAAATGGTGGAATTTTCAAGGAATGTCCTTTCCCTTTGCTTCCCTGACTGTCAGAGACCAGGTCTGCAGGAGACCTGGGTTGGTTCTCCCACGCTGGCCGTCCCACTGGCAGAGGGAATATCCTTCAGGAGTGGAGCAGGCTCACTCTGTGTCTCAGAGGCTGCTCAGGTTTGCTTTCAGTGTTCCAGCAATATTCCAGCCTTCCTTTACCTACTTAATATCATGAAATACTAGAGATAGGGACGACAGGTGAGAGGTCCTTTTAATGTCCTTCAAGGACCAATGGGAGGATTTGGCTGCTTCCTTGTTGTAAATAATGCAGAAAATGAGCAGTTTTTAAAGACTGTCCAGTGGGATTAGGAAGACTTGTTTTAATTATATGAAAACAGCATGGGTGCTTAGGCAGATGTTTGAGATAATTGTTTTGAAAGCAGACCCTCTTGGCTATGAGAGAATCATTTATTTTGACTGATTTTTTGCAATTCCCTCCATACTGCAGGTGAGGTCATTTTGATTTCGATGGGTTTGCTCTCCCTGCCTTCCGCCCG
>JANHGB010050267.1:2267-32267 GCA_026283785.1 Coracopsis vasa | reverse complement strand
CTGCCCATCCGATGCTGGAGTCCGCATGTCCCATGTGATGGGTGCTGCATCCCCGATGGGCATCGAGCAGAGGAATGTGCCACCAGTGCCATGGTGCTGCCCACATGTGCTGCTGCTCCGTGCCACGTGCCACTGCACCAAGGAAAACTGATGGCAATGATGCTGCAGCATCCTCCCCAGGTAGGATCTATGTTCCCCTCCATCCCTGCACCACCATGGCCCTTCACCCTTCGCTGGGCAGTGTCTGCACTGCAGAGGGGTTGGGCAATCCAGTATTTACTGTGTGTGTTTCCCCCAGTGATTTCCCCCCTGAGCACAGGGAGAGGAATTATAATTGGCTTGGAGCAAGGAGATTGATGAGGCTCTGCCTAACCCAGTAATGTTAATGGGGACATCCTCTGATGTGCTGCCCATGCCACTGACAACTCTTCCAGGGACACAGTGTCGCTGCATCCCCAGGCACTGTGTGGGATCCCCTGGATGCAGCAGTATCTGTGTCTGCATGTGTCCCAGGAGCTCCCCTTCAAACAGTGACCCTGTCTCAGGGTGAGGAGCCCGCAAACCATCCCATTCCTTCCTGCTGAAATTGAGGCTGAGCACCTTAGGGAGCATGGGTGCCTTCCCTGCAAGCAGGATAGGAAGTGGCTGTGAGAGCCTGCCTGCTGCTGGGCAGTGTGCTTTAAAGGAGAGTTCATAATACCAGGTTGCATAAAATCCCTGATGTATCCCCAAGGAAGTGATTTATGGATTTGAAAACAGCGTGTCACCTCAGCTCTGTGTGCATTTGTTCTCTCGGTACCCTGACTGGTGCTCCTCGTCTACAGAGTAACTTGGGAAAAGCCAGGGAAAGACACAGAAACTACCAAGATCGCTGTTCCAAAGTGCCCTCACTGGTGTGGGTTTGATGACAGCAGGTTCCATCAGGCTGCTTAAGAACAGGAAACTTTTGACCCTGAGAGCAAACTGTGGTAATGGATACCATCGCACTGGGGAATGCTGTGTGTCCAAGCAGAGCTGTGGGATGGGGGATCCAGGCCTGGGTCACTCTGAAGCAGTGTGTGTGCTCCAAAGCCAGGATCTAGGCCACATGAAAGCCTTCTCTTTAAGGGTTTTCTCCTTTGGTTGTTTTGAATCTCTTTTCTTCGTTGCTTTTTTTAAACTTGTTTTTGATTTGTTATTCTCTTTGTCTGCCTCCTTTATTTTTATTCTACTTTACCAAAAGCGCTTGGATTTTATTCCCATCCCAGCCTTATTAGCATTTTGGTCTTTGATCTCTTTTTAAAAGGATTTACACCACAGTTTTATTATTCCATTTTCCAAAGTGTATTTTTACATAATCTACAGAAATAGTTGAGACAAGAAAACTCTACAGGAAAGAGAGTTATTCCCTGCAATGCTGCTTAACTGGGGCAGGGGAAGGTGTTGTGGAGAGGACCTGCTCAAAGCACCTTTTCCTCTTCCTGAGGGGGCTTTGCAGAGCTGCTCCTGGCTCTGCTACAGCAATGCTGATGCCCAGAAAGGGGCAGAGCTGGGAGTACAGGCGAAGCATCACCCCAGCACCACATCATTGATGGTACCCTTCTGAGCATCCTGTATCCCAATACCTCTCCCTGCAGCATCCTCAATGCCAGGCATCTCATACCACATTGCTCTGAGGACCAGGTTTGGACTGGGGCTGCCTGTCCTCCTCCACCCAAGCAGCACACTGCCTTCCACACTGCGCAACCTTTAGCATCTCTTTGCTAGGAATCACTTTCTAATGAGCACAACAAAGTGATAACAATTAATGAGGAAGCAAAGCATTTATTTCTGAGCCCTAATTAACATTATCCCAAGCATTCTCTCAATGCTCTTTTGATGTCATAAAGCATGCTGGAACTATAAATGAGCTGTTCTCCCATTAACATTGCCATGCCCCCATCCCCTCCCTCTGTTACCCAGACATTAACCAAACCACTACATTCACGGGAAGTTAAAGGCTGCATCTTTATTCACAACAAAACAAGATAAACAATCTGCAGGTGGATTTTGCTGTAATGTCCCAGCATGGAAAAGCATTAAAATACTGATGCCACAGCATTCAGATAGGGCATGTGGTGTGGACACGCTCATGGGCTCCTCTGCCAAGTGGTGGGGTTACTTAGCCTCTACAAGCTTGCATGCAGAAGTGTGTCTCCACTGTCTGATCCCTGTTTTTGAATGGAAAAATAATTCCAGCCTCTTCCCAAGCCAAACCATCGTTATGATGAGGTGAAGCTGCAGGTCTTCTTCCCCACCTCAGAAGCCTGAACCCCACTGGGTTCATGCCACGTGGAAATCCTCCTTCATGTCCAACACAGGCACTTCAGGCACTGCTATTGCTCCTGCTCCTGGCTGCTCTCCCTCCCATGGAATACTGTGTGATATGTCCTACAGACTACAGAATACACTCCAGGATGCAAACAGGATCCCAATAGCCTTATGGATCCTTATTTTTTGAGACTTTTTTGTTATGCTGCCACCAGAACAGCATCAGGCTTCGAGGACAAGCCCTGCAGCCTGGATGCAGGAAGGGATGGAGTCCTGTATTACACAGCAAAGTGCCTCAGCAGCACCTGAATTAATGTCCCTTCTTTCATGGGTCTGCAATAGTGAAATTGCACGTTCCTCTCAGAATACGATACGGAGACACGCAATTTCCTGTCTTACATAATTCAAATCCATATCTGTTCCAGCACAACTTGCATTTGCCCTGCAAAAAGAAAACCTGCATGTCCATGCCAGGCTGTTTCACGGAGATCAAGTCACTGCCAAGACCGATTGTGTTCAAATACAGTATCTCCCAAGTATTTATCTGTTTTATGTGACTTATCAGGTGCCAGTGAAACCTCTCTTCTTGACGGGGTAATGCAGGCTTGAAGGCAAAAGAAACCCTCTGGGTTATTCCACATCCGTTACTAATCCACCGAGACGCATCCCATCAATAATAATGCTGGAGAGGAAAGGAGCTGTCTTGACAGCCCCTTCCTCTGCTCACACACGCTCAAGCTGCGGAGCTCCAGGTACTCACAGAGCAGGAGGTGGTGGATAAGACATTGGTCTGAGTGGGAAGAGGTCCATTCTGTACGACACGGGAGCCTGTGCTCAGCAGAAGGGAGCCGATGGGAAGGGAAGTTA
Source organism: Coracopsis vasa (assembly GCA_026283785.1). NCBI lineage: Eukaryota > Metazoa > Chordata > Aves > Psittaciformes > Psittacidae > Coracopsis > Coracopsis vasa. Next base: position 29,111 of record JANHGB010050267.1, on the reverse strand, counting down.
ATCCTTGGATCCTGGCTGCTTTTACAAACCAACCTCTAACTGTGCTTCTACATGAGAGCTGCCGCTTCGACTATTCCCCCGGTGCACCTTAGCAAGGAGCCGTGCTGCAGCAGAGAAGTGCCTTTTCCTCATTATTTGGCTGAAGACGGGCATAGTATCAGCATTTTAATGTGCCTCTTCCCAGGAGGGAGACATGGGGCAAGCCGTACCTACTGCTGTGCAAACCAGGAGCATCAGGCAGCCGTGCAGCCCGGGCTCAGCACCATGCCAGCCAGGGGACAGTACAAAGTCCCCAGCCCATGCCAGCATCCCCCAGCCACTGACACAGCCCTGCCTTCCTATGCGAAACCCCAGGGAGCCCTGCATGCTGCTGGCACCCCTAAAACCTCAGCATCAGCAGCACAGAGGTCTCCGGCATTCCAGCATTGAGGAAAATGTGTTAATTTTGCAGGGATTGAGCAAGAAGGAGAAAATTGAGGATAATGCTCATAAAAGGAAAGCTCAGCTGAGCATGTGAGAGGAGCTGCCCTCTGTCCCTGGACACCTGGAAATTAGGGACACCCCAGAGCTCCCCATGCAAAAACACCCTGCCCGAACAGTTTGCCATTAACTCCCATTTAAAAAAAGAAGGAAGCTGTGCAAACCATTAGGAAGATAATTGGTCTCTGCTCTGTATTTCAATAAAAGCAAGGGACAAAATACCATGTATGTGAAATAACTACTTTAGGATAACAGCACCCGTCACCTTGACAACTCGGTCAGAGGTCTCGGCGTGGTGGTGCCTGCTCAGTGAGGTGTGAGAAATAGAGGACGCCGGGGACAGGGGGAAGATACTTGTCTGACCAGCGGAGATGTGAGGACCACAACAGGCTGTTAGCTACAGCATTTCTAAACAGAAAGCAGCTTTCACAAGGAAACGTTAGAAAAATAACCCCTGTGGAGCCGGAGGAGCAGTGGTGTGAGCAGTCCCTGCTGAGCTCCGCAGTGCTAGTGCTGGCTGGGCTGTGACATGCGGTCACAGGAGAGTCCAGAGCCTCTACCAACAGAGAAGCTGGGTGTTAACCCGCACAGGGTGCCAGCATCTGAAATGGGGGTTCAGCCCATCCTGGGGCTGCAGGTTCCCCTCTGCTCCCCCGTGCATCAAGTGCATGAAGCACCTCTTTTCCCTGCCTGGATACTCCGTGGATGTGCAAGTCACAGGGACACGGCTCCACCAAACATGCTCTCAAACACACCAACACGTAAAACAACATAATATTGCAAACAAAAGGTGACAACATAACATACTAATATGAACAGACATGAAATCAATGGGAATTTCTATTTAGGTAGGAAATCAATAGGAATTTCAAGGTAGGAAAAAAGGAAATTACTTACCTTTAATTTGAGCTCTCTCCAAGTCTGGTTCCCCATAGATTGGTGATGGGGGCCCGTGGGGCTCACATGAAGCTGGGGCAGCAGGAGGCTGCATGGGCTCATGATGATGGACCTCTTTGGCTGCACCAGGGCCATGTACCACCCTATTGAGGTCCCTGCCCTATCCCACACTGGTGGAGATGGGCCCATAGCCCAAACCATCCTGTTGGTCCTTGGCATCTCTCTCTGGTGCACAACAGAGCTTCACCAGAGCCCGTCAGAGTCAAGCCAGGTAGTTGCAGAGGGTGTTGCACAAACACCTTAGGAGCTGTAGGGTTGCAAAAGGGGGGATATTGTGCAGTGGCAGTTCTGAGCTTCAACTCCTAGTGTCCTAATCCAGCAGCAATAGCACTTCAGTTCACAAAATAGGCCATTCTTGGGGAAAAAAAGTCAATGTGAGGCGCCTGGGATATGGTCGTTCAGCCCGCATCCTGCAAGACAATCATGCAAATGGGCTCACTGTTCCATGCAGAGCCCTTCTGATTTCAGCATGCCTTGGCTGAGGCTCTGAGCTCTGGCTGTGTGGTGCTCTCAGGAAGATGAGGGCCTCAGTTTGAGACACTTTGAATTGAGAGATGTTATGAAAATGAGAGATCATTATTTCGTTAAAGGGAAGCTAGCTGCATCTCAAGCTCTGCCCCTTCACTGGCTGAAAATTAAGACTTCTAGAAGTATTAGTATTCCACAGAGGACCTCAAAATCACCTCCTGATGTGGTTGAAGGTGGAAACAATTTTAAGCCATTGTTTCCAGGAATATTTGCATGCAACAGCAAACCCCAGTGTACCAGCATTTTGCATTTCACTCATTCATGAGTGCTAAAATGGTCTGCTGAATTTTAATTCACACATAATAGGAGGGAAGTGCAAGCTTTGGTAAAAAGTGGGTGAGATTGCTTTCACCAAATGAAAACAGAGCTTAAAATGCAGATGTATCTCAGGCTGTAGGAACAGAAGGCATCATGCCGGAGCTCTCTGACCTTGTGGCTTTGGCTGCCATAAGTTCTTTCATGGCATCCAAATGTGCATTTCTCTTCCTCCCAGCTCCTATCAGCCTCCCTGCAGCCGAGAGATGCCTCCCTTGGCAGCGCAGCCCACCTCAGTCAGGGCAAAGTCCATCTGGCCCTGGATATTGCTCCTGGGTTGTGTTTCCACTTTCCTGCAGCCATGAGCAGTTTGAAACGCACATAAACCCCAGGTATAATGGCATTGATTGGTATAATCAACAAGGGAAGATATTTTCAACAGAATATGAACAAAAAATGGAAAAGAACCATGTACAAAGGGTTTTCTTGGCAGTTCTCTTGGTCCTTCTGCCAGAGGTCCGTATGATGCTCCCTCCAATGATAGAGGTGTTACAGACCTCCTGTGGGGATGGTATCTGGCAAAGTGCTTGAAGAAAAAGGAATAGTCAAGTGCAGGTTTGCAGTGCATCCTGGCAGTTGTCCCAGCTTGGACCTCTGCTAGAATGAAACCCAACCACAAATCAGCTCCACTTGCCGAGGACACTAAATCGAGGTGAGTGCTGAATGAGCTAGCAACAGCAACAACAAAAATCCAAGGGAGTTTATCATCTTTGCAGCAGAAGGGACATATGGTAAATAAAATTTAATGCTGCCAAATGGGGAGAGATGCACAATGACCTAAAAACCATAAAGCAAAGAGCAGCATGAATGGGAGAGAACTGGTGCAAGAGGGAGGTACTGAAGATAAGGAAACAACTGAAATCATTTCAAAAGCGTCAAATGCATCCACAGTCCTGGCAGAGCTGCCTGCATTGCTGGTCCAGGGCCACATGGAGACAAGCATTTACTGTTCCTATCCCTTTGTCTCTCTCCCATGTATGTATTTCAAGAGCTCCCTTCATTCCTGACTCCCTTAGGAGTGGAACATCTGATCTGACATGTCATCTCCTCCATTGTAACATTGAACAGCTCTCCCTGTGAGAGTCCGCACTATGAAGGGCAGGACTTTCCCCAGATTTCATTGCCTGGTTTTAGTCTGGACTTCCCAGTCCTCTTTTCTGGCTCCTTAACTCAGTCCAGTCGTTAACTCCCTCATGCTTCTGGGCCAGCAGGGCCATGAGCTTTAACTGTGCTGGGCTTCAGAGATAGGCATGAGGCTTATGGGCTTCTTTCACCTTTAATGAATAACACCTCCTTTTTCCCACCTTGGAAACTGCAGCCACCTTCACATTTCCCTGCAACACCATGCTTGTGCCTAATTAAGCTCTATTAATACTAATGAACAGGCTCACCATAGCCCATCACTTTAGTTCTTAATCTAATGCCATGTTGTGACACTTGTTCAATGACGATTTCAGCCCATGAATCAAATCATTGTGGTTCAGCCCATATGCCCAGCTTCCTTCTCACATGGAACCAGAGAGAAGACTAGTCCAGAGAATAGTAAAACTGGTCAAGGAGCTTTTAATTAAATAAAGTAATTAAATTAAAAAAAATAATTAAATAAAAAGCCTGAATATTATTTTATATATACATATATTATTCCCCCTTCAGTCCCAAAGATTTCATGGAAACAGAAATGTCTTCTTTTCCTGATGTGTTCCCATTGCTTGTCACTTAGTTTGGTAGTCTGATGCTTGCTTTTATTCTCTCCATACCTGCAGAATACTTTCTGTTTTCCTTGGGTACTGGTTTCCCTGTTGCGATGGGCCATAAAGCATTGTGTCTGTGCTGGATGCCGGACCGTAACCTCCGCTTCTGTTCTCTCTTTGATGCTGCTGAATTATTCAGGTGGGAGACTCCACTGAACTCCAAAGGCTCAAATAAGAAACATAAAAGTTAGAAACTCTGAGGTTTCCAGAAGTACTGGAAGTGAAAAAAGTATTCCAGCTGGGTTGATTTATGTCTAAAATACCTTAATATACTGCTGCACTGATCCATTTGAATTGTGTTGTCATGCTGGTTGGCAGAAAGAGATGAGATTTTTCAATATGTTAAAGTGTAAATGTTGTTAAAAACACAGTATTAGAAGATTAAGATTCTGACCCTTTACATTCCAATGATCGTAAAAATAAGACTTCCAGCCCATTAAAGAACAGCTTGCCGAGGCATTACACTGAATCACTCTACCACGAGGATGTTATAACCCTGTTCTAGCTTATTCAGAGGCATCTGCTTATGTGGCATCTACATCAAACTGTGAATGCAAATGTAAGTCTGAGGGCTTGGATGTGCTTTAATAAACCCTGCCAGGTTCCCCCTCCTCACCTCTGCGCTCCAGGAGGGGAAGCAGCTCCACAGCCACAGGACATCTGCTGCCTCCGTGACCAAGCAGTGATGCCCCATCACAGCGCCTGTCCCAGACCTCCCCATCACAGTTTTTTTTCTCTCTTTCTTCATTCATCTTAAATTAACCTTGCTGTGTATTGGCTCCAGGGAGCAGTCAAAATCTGGACAACTCAACACAGAAAGCCCCATTGATTAAAGTTAATTAGGCCTTACTTTTTAGAAGACCATAAGACAAGTAGCTGCTCTGATGTGTATATGGAGCCGCGTTCCCTTACGCAGTCAGCATATGCAATGTGGGGACCTCTGGGTCACCTCGGGCACAGAGTCACGAAAATGCTTATTTTCACCTAGATATGCAGATCCTCAGGGTGGGCTGTGCCTCCCTTCCTCCCTTCTGAGGGGTGGGAAGAGATACCCCAAAGACCTTCCCAGTGTCCAGGACCTGTTTGTCCCCCCTGGCCACAGACACAGGCTGGTCCCAGGAGCCAGGATCTGGGCTCATCCCACACCAGGAGAGCTGGAGATGGGCACTGGCTGCAGGCACACAGCCTGTGATCCTTCCAGCAGTGGCAATTATTTAATCTAACTGGAAGGATCCAAGCACTGGAACTTTTCAGAGAGATTTAATGTTTTATGACAGACCAAAATTGGGTAATGAAAAAGCCTGATTTGGTGTGTGGGAAGTTACTTAGAAATAAAATGTGTGCTGGTGCCTGGGGAGGCTGAAGCACATGAGGAACGAAGCCCCTCTCCCAGCCACCTTCCTCCAATGGGGCAGCACTTCCCACCCATCCCATCACCACTATCTCTAGGACATGGCATTGCAGGTAGCAGCAGGGATGCCAGGATGGCTCTCCAGCCCCTCTGAACCCCCAGGACCCTCCTTAAGGACAGTAGGGGTTCATCACAGAAACATGCAGATTCTGGCTTCTATTTGAGGCAGGTTTGAAATAGCAGTGAAGGTTATTGAAAACATAATGAAAGCTCCTCCTTATTTCATTAAATACAAATGTGAGTGGGGTCATCAGTTTTTATAGGGGCTCGTAAAGCATCCCTCTTGTTCAAATAGGCTATCAAATCACCCAAGGCTTCTCTCCGTGAGGAGTGCCATAAAACCAGAGTTTCTTCTTTAAGAAACTCATCTCAACATCATAATAAAATAACCTTAAATAATACAGTATGGAACAGGTTTTCAATAACATAATTATAGGCTTCCATTTTTTTCCTGGCAGGTCATTTCTTGGTATCTATTTTGGATGCCATATTGCATAGGAAGGGGGTAGGGAGGAAAGCATGGGGGGATTCTGAAGCATGTACTCAGGTCACAGGAGATCACCTTGCCTTTCCTTTGTGCGATGCAGGCCAGGCTGACTGCTGCAGAGCTGTATCCATAGCCTCAGAGAGTGGAAGCGAAGGTCAGCCCTTGTGCTTCCCATGTTCCTGAGCACCAGAATTCCCATTGCACGCCCTCCTCCAAGCAAGCTGGCTAGTGTAGCAATGGTCAAGATTTGAGATGCTCTTGAGCCTGCGGAGGATGAAGGAGGAACATCCACTGAGGTGTAAACGTGGACTGGGTGGCAGAGGTTGGTATCATTCGAAGCCTTCACAGTCATCTTCATCCTCACTTCTAGGCGATGCAAAGGCCAGGTCTGCCCAGAGGACACAGCGTTCTCCTTCCTCCACCTGCATATTTTGCAGACAGATTAAAACATTTAGTGGTGTATCTGCTTTCTGCTTGGTTTTTTGATGTAATTGGTGGCTGACCTGCCTGTGGCATGGTGTGTCATTAGTCCCCCAGGAAATGGATTGCTGGGCAGAGAGTGGGTGGGCTGGCCAAAGGGCAATGCAAATCGTGTTTATGCTCCAGACCTGTCGCGTAAAGAGATTTTAACCCCGTACTTATTTACCTAAGCTTATCTCCCCTTTACTTGGAGTAATGGGCTGATTTTTAATGGATGGATGCCCATGGGGTGTTACTGACTCCACTTGGGAATTCTGGCTTCAGTTTTAGGGAAGGTGTGCTGTTTCTTGCATGCTTACATTCGAAGATTTATTCACAGATAATAATTACTTGACGTTTGCCAAAGGCTCTGAGCCTGAGCTACTTCAGGGCAACACACACCAAAAACCATCAAAGCAGGGTGGTGTAATTTGAAAGCCATCTCCTATATAAAAGTCACATGCCTGAGCATACATACACACACTGTACACTCATGTAAAAAAATCAATCCATGTACATCACCTGCACATGTTTGCAGATAATACGAAGTTGTGTTTGAAAAAACAGAGAGAAAGCAAAGCCTCAAGTGGCAGAGCAGTTAAGGAACTCCTAGGTGTTTTTAATAACATTGATCAGACCAAATGAAAAAAGCCAGAGCGGTGGGAGACAGGAGCAGCCAGCAGATGCTGACATTCTATCACAGCAGACACATATTGACTAGCGGTCTGAACAAGTCACTCACTCATCAGCGGCCAGCCTGATTGAGTTGCCTGCAGCCAGTAAATGAGCCTTCCATCCACTGTGGGTCGAAATGAACTGCAATCTTTTCAGACCTCGTTGTTGGCCAAATGAGAGATTTAAAACCCCGGAGGACTCCAAATGAATTTACCAAGGAGCCACAGTGACTAACAAAGCTACAATACATCAGAGCGTGGGGCACTGGGTATTACACTTACTGCTGGGTGATCAGCACTGGGTATTACACTCGCTGCTTGGTGATCAGCCTGCGCTGAGCAATGCAGAGGTAACCAGATCAACCAATGCGAGGTGTGTAAACCTTTTATGGTTTCTTTAAGGATTTAAAGATTTTGATGAGAAAACACTACACGTTTCCCAGGGGAAATTTGCTGTTATTGATTTAATGTTTGCTTGCATGCTACCTGTCAATTTTCCAAGAGCTTCAGCAACAAAATTCTTATTTGATATTTGACAGATCTCTTGCTGCTTTGCATGAGCAGAGCAGTGATGTGCAGATAGCAAAAAGGAAAGAGAGGCAAGGGTGCCTACACGTATACCCTTTTAACCAAGACCTAATCACAGGCTAAAACTAATTCCAGGACCAGTGACAAGCTCTAAACTCCTCAGAGGATGGCTAGGGACAAATCAGATTGGCTGGATTTATCAGCCAAACAGGGAAGTTTCAATCTTGTTTGAGGTCTCATTTGATTAAACATCCCACATTCATGCAAATGCATGTGAGTGCTAGCACACTGTACATGGCATGACGTAAAGAGGGATTTCATTTACTCTTCCTCCTGACTTAGAGCCAGGTTTAAAAGCTCAGGTTTCTCAGGTCCATTCCAGCATCCTAGAAATGTGTTTGGTGTACTGAAACAAGGAATGTGAGAGGATCACACAACACCACTGGCCTCAACCAGAGTGATCAGAGAACCTCCAAAGAGTCAGACATTGAGCTTGACGTGAACCCAGTGCGAAGACCATGGAGGGCATGACCTAAGAAATGAGTCTTTCCTCTGATGTTCCCTGAGGGTGTAAGAAGGGATTCTTCAGGTTTTCTCTGATCTGAAGGGCCCAGTGTGCCTGGGAGGAAGGCAGAGCACCCTTTTCCCAGCCCCTGCCTTCTGGACATCAGTGCTGTTCCCTCAAGCACTGATAATTCCATTGCTGATGTTTTCATGATAATAGGTTGTTTGCTAGCTGGGGAGACAAATGCACTGCTCCTTCCCTCTTACAGCTAATTCCGCCCCATTCTGGTGCTGACCTGCCATCTCCCTGCTTAAGGAAAGCACAGTGTATAATGATTCAAGCCAAGCTCCACTCCCTGCTCTCCCAGTCAGTGCACGCCCAGCACCACACAGCTCTTTTGTTGGGTTACTTCATTGCAGCTGAATGTAGTAAAATGGTTTGTCATCTTCATGTTCTTACTGTAGTGTCCTGGAGGAATATGCTCCAAAATGCCTTCAGCAAAAGCCTCTAATCTGGAAGAGTCATTTCTCCCTCTGCCTCTCACAGTACAGGAGCAATGCAGTGGTTGCTGGCTGGAAAATTAGCCCAGGGAACTCTCTCCTCTGTCTGTCTCTCACCTCATTAGACTAGTGAGAAAATGTAATTGTAAGTCTCTGAGGCTTTCTACTCGCAGGCTGGAGGGGGATTGTGCTTCACAAGGGCTAGTGGAGAGCAAACCTGTGCCCTGACTGCCAGCACTACACTGGAGCCAAGCCCTGCTACCGGAGCAATACATTGTCCCCTGCAGTACCCAAGCAAAGTGGATCCTTGCACTCCTCCTAGCCACCCTCTCCCAACACAGCCATTCCCATGCCACCTCCTGTCCTTAGGCAGGGACCACATCCCAGCACAGGAGGAGCTTGCTGGGATGCGCACAGCAGGGCTGGGCTGGCACCCCACTGTGAGAGGAAGGACCTTCTCCATCAGGAGCATTACTGACAGGAGGACAGCACTGGCTGGAGAAGCAGACAGAGCAGGCTGATGATCTCTTTGTGTGAGAGCTGCCTTCACCAGCCCTGTCCCTCTCTGGAAAGCAGAAGGGTGCCTGGCATCAGGGCATTGCTTATGTTGGTCATCTCCAGCTTCCCCATGGTCCTTTTGCTGCTCTCATCAGGGACAGCACAGGGGTTATAGAGAAATGTAAGTAACCCTTCAGTACTGTCATATTCCTTAAACCTCAGTCTGCAGCACCAGTCCTGACCTCCTGCGATGGTTATGACTGTATCTTCTTTTTCTGGGCTATTCCACTCTAGATTAATTTCCTTGCATGCTTTACCAACCTTCTGGTTGTTAACTGCAAGCACCAAACGTTTGTGAGGAAGTGAAGCCACAAGTTCAAATAAAACGGAAAGTCTCTGCACTTGAAATACAAATAAAGAGGGATGTTATTTACACCAGACTCCTGACATGCACACGCGGGTGTGTGTATTTGGCGAGGTTAACAAAGATTAATACACAGAGGCTGTTTTTGGTGTAGAATGGGAAACGCTGAGGCTGAGTCTACCAACCACTTCAGAAATAACATGTCTGCCTTGTATTTTAAGGCAGGAAGCAACGCCTCAGCTGAAATCACTTAAACAAAAAGATTGCAGTGAGGGGCATAATGCAAGAAAGTAATAAGGTTTAAAACAGGTCAGAGCCCTTTCCCTGCTCCACTGCTCCTGAGTGAGATGCATTATTTAATGGTCTTTGGTCACCGCTGATATACTGTTGATGAAATAGATGATTTTGTTCAAAAGAGCATTAGAGAAGAAATATACAATACTGCATTACATTCCGGCACAGTTCTCTCTCTGGTAAAAGCCGATAGATTGAAGGTTTTTCCTCTTGACAGGAAAGCAAAGCAGTTGAAATGAAAAGTCTTATGAAATGGCAAATACAAATGGTAATAATGCCACCATATTCAAAATTAAATTGTTGTAATTTTAGTTTCTGAGCATGGCAAAGTAATGCAATATTCAGCACAGGCTTGGGGAGCAAAACCCTTTGGCAATAACGACACCGCCTCATGAGCTAACCAAACAATCCTTTATCAAAACGTAGAGTCTGATGGATCTCTCCATCAACCATGAGAGCTGTTGTGTTGTGGATACCACAGACATGGAGTCTATGGGCTGCAGTACAGCGCTTAACCTAGAGATGTCTCTCCTAAAAGAAAAAAAATGCCCAAATATGTTGAATTGGAGATCGGATCAATGACAGTCTGCAGCCAAACCCTGGTGCTATCAAGACAGAATGGCTGTCTCTCCCTTTTTGCTTTGCCTGTTTATTTCCAGGCATGGCTGCAAGAGTTTACTGTGGCTCTGACCGCAAAGCCACTCTGCAGAGCATCCTTTGTGGCGAAAGGCTCTGCTTATTAGCACTAAGGTGCAAGCTGGTTCCACCCGGGCTTCTGCACAGTAAGTCTGCTGCACAAAGAGCCACCCAGTCCCTATAGCAAATGGGCAAGTGTCTGCCTTTCCACTCTTCTTGCCTCTCCAAGCTACTGCAAATAGCTCTCGGTATTGAATCTTTGTATTGCATCTGCACCATGTTTGAATAGCCTGCTGACCTTTCCAAGTAATGCCTCTTTTATAACCTTCATCTTCTGCTGGGGTTAACGCCATCCCTGTACTTACAGACCAAGAATTCAATGTGTAATGATAACATGGAGCCCAGCTTTCCAGCCATGCAATTATTCTCTCTGCATTCCTGTTTACGCTGTGACTTTCATTGCAGTTAAATGCTGCTATTTTCTTTTGCCAGGCCCTGGGAGAGACTTGAGTTTGCCCTCGACAGGTTCAAGTCTCTTCTGCCAACAGAAAGATATTACAATGCATATAAATAATGTGTCTGTCTTAACGCCGGCTTTCATCTGGACCCTTGTTCACAGTGCTGCAAATAGATGGGTGCTGCAGGGTGTGTGGAGCCCCTCCAACAAAACACAGGGCAGTTTGGTGATCCAGCTGATTGAGCTGAGGTCTGTGGGGTGCAGGGTCCTGTCCCTTGGGTAGGGAGCAGCATATGGAATCTCAGCAGCAGCAATAACACAGGGGAAATTGCGGAATGACTCTATGGGCAGAGGAGGCAGAATCCCTCTCCATCGCTCATAATTCCAAGTGGTGCATCAGTAAAATCAGTAGCAATGTGCTCAGCAAACAAGGCTTCAAGCCAGGTCCCCCACGCCATCAAGGTCCGAGGTCTATCGATGGAAGCCACCCTTGGAGGGGCATTCCCATGCCAGGCAGCCAGCTCCACAGACAGACATGCAAGCCATCCATTACACAGTAATGGGGGGAATGCAGCAAAAATGGCAGTGAGGGAAAGGAATACATCACTGGTAATTATCTCTAACCAGAAATCTCCTCCACTGCTCCAAGCCCCATCATTCCAGCCCTATTCTAATAAAGTGACACCTTTTTAATTATGGTAAGGACAAATCTGAAATTCCGGTAAGTAATTAGCAGACATAATTTGCCATCTCTGACACAATGTGACTTTATCACAGGCTACCTCGGTGCAAGGAAGAAGTGCAAGGCTGCTGTATATCCTGTTTTAATTTTAGAGGAACCCAAACTGTCCATTTATTTTTATTACAATGTATTTCTCAAGTAGTTGAGTGGACAGCACTGAGAGTGCTCCGAGAGCGCAAATAAACAGCAGCAGCCTTGGAATGTTAAATTTAAGGGTTGTTTTCAAGAACAGGACACTTAATTTAACAATAAACTATGTTTTTATGTACCTCCATGATACCCAGTGTTACCAAGAGTACAAGCTAGCTGGGCCCATTTTTAGGTGAGCAGGATCCACTGAGCCATTTAGCCTGGTTTATTTCCAATGAGAAGGAAATGCCCATCAAACTGGAAAACACTTTCACATCGCAATCAAATTATTTATTTGCCCTTCCAAAGGCTGCTTCCAGTTTTATTGTCTTAGTTCTCCCCTGCTATTTGCATGTGTGCTCCAAGGGTGGTGCTTGGTTGTGGTAATGGGCAGAATATTAAAGCCTGTAAACCGTAGCTATAGGAGATTTTTCTTAAGGAACAGTAATCTTTAGCAGCAACACTGTGGTGAGGGTCCCAGTTTCCCTGTGACTCCCAGGGCTAATATTCCTGCAGCTAATATATTTTTGAGAAATGTTTACTCTGGGCTAAATCATGAATATTTTAGGTTTGAGCCCTGCTGTCCAGTTGTGATTAGTCAGATAAGCTGCATGGCTTTGTTTCTCCTTGACAAGTGGGCAAGTGCTGCTAACCTAAGTGCTGGTTTATGAGCACAAGTATTTGATAGGTGATGTACTAAGACATGCAAAATAAACTCTGTTATTCAGGCTCACTTCTGTAGGTGTTTGTGCATGGCTCAACACAAATACCCACCTTTGGAAGCTGCAGTGACTGGGACAACTGTAGGAGAACAAGGAAACAAAAGCTTTTTAATCTGAAGGATTAAAAGCATGAACAAAGCCAAGCTACTTCAGCTCACACAGAGACCAGCATCTTACTCTGCAATGGGAACAGGAGGCTGGTGCCACTTGAAACGGGTGCAGGGAGTGGGTCCAGTGGGTCATGAAATCAAAGTCAAACAAATAAATACAAGCTCTGTGTTGTACAGTGAGGTAGGAAAGGAGCTCTGCAAATAAGATAATAGCAAGCAGGAAGGACTCTTCATTCAGTGAGATGTGCCCTGCAGTCCACCAACACACAGGCATGACCGCTGTGATAATGCTGCGTTCCTCCACACTGTGACTATCCATCAGGATCTAGCAAAAAAGAGCCATTTTGGCCTGGCAACATCTGTTTGTGTTAGTTTGAAAGCTGGGATAAAACATTCCTTATAAATAATTAAGTCATCAGGACACACTTGCAAGGAGTGAATTGTCCTGCAATGTGACCCCAGAGGATGGGCTGCTCTGAGGGTGAGGGGTCCCTGGCCATAGAGAGGACCAGCAGTGGCACTATTACAGGGTCCTGGGAAGGCAGAACCCAGCCCTGCCTTTGAAACCTGTACAAGGGCTTCAAGAACAGTGGCTTAAACAGCCCTTTAAGACTGAATAGATCTTCATTCAGCTAAAGAACACTTCGAGGTACACCGAAAAATACAACCCCAGGCTGGTAATCTGTGCTGAGATGGGTACATCACAAACCTTTGCAGAGCAGAGGAACCTGCTTGAAGGAGATTTCACCTGCGCTTTGCATGGCTCAGGCTGGATTAAACTGCAGTGATTCCATAGGCATGTGTTAGGTTCCTGGCATCCTGGTGCACGTGAGAAAGCAGGATCTAAACTTTAATTTTCGGAAGGGAACTTTTAGTCACTGCTTTGCTCACCACTTTTGGAGCAGACAGTGATATCAATGAGGATTAGTTAATCAGTACACTGTGATGTGACCACCTCAGGTAATGCAGGTATGTCACCCCTCTGTGTTCATACACACATCAAAACTCTCCAAGGAGCCCGGGGACCTGGAGGGGACAAAGACCACATTTAAAACTTCCCACTAGTTTGGACAAGGGCAGGACACTTCCCTTTTGGAAGTTCTGAAATACATTATGAAGCAAATGATCAGTATTGAAACATCAACTATTGTTGATTTCAAACAACATCCAAAAGGAAACCATTTTGAGGATTTTCTTTACATCAGCAGTACAAACGTAGGTTTCTGCCCCAAGATGGGACACCAAACATTACAGTTTCCACAGTGGGGTTGATGTACTGCTTATGGTGCTGATTCATGTGTGTATTGTACAGAAGGAAACACCATGCATCACCCCAAGTGTCTGCTTACAGCTGGGGCAATGATACCTGAACTGTCCCCAGTCTTTCTTACCGATCCCTCTCATCCCTGATCCCTGCCTTCACCTCACCTAAGCCTCTTCCTGAGGGAGATAGTGCGTTGGTTATGCCACCGTGTAGCCCCCCTGAGCCCACCACAGTCCCACAGCACGGTGCAGGGCTCCAGCTTTGTCTTTCCTTGTCTGCATTAGTGAAAGGGAGATGCATTAATAAGGCTGGGGAAGCAGGTTCAGTGGCAGCCCTCTCTCTGCTTGAGGAGGAGTGATTGCTGCGCAGATCGCTGGGAGGCAGGAGGATATAACCCTAATGTCTGCACCTTAGGACATGCCATTAAAAAGGCATCTGCACTGACACAGATCTGTTGTTTATCAATAACCTGACAAGCGTTTCCCCTGCAGCATGGAAACACCTACACGACACGGAGGATAACCGATGGGAGCGGGTGTTGCCGGGCACCCTGTCATACCAATGGTGCCACCGGTCCTTGCCAGGACCTGCCGGGGTTGCCATGGGTAGCCCAGGGTGTCTGAGATGCTCGTGGGAGATGCTGAAGTGGCAGCAAATGAGCGCAGATATAAAATGAACAGGGTGGGAGGGATGCAAAAACTGCCACTGCTTGATCTTGGCTCTTTGCAATTCACAGCTTCTTTTAGGGAATTTTCCGGCATTTTGTGTCAAGAAGGACTTTTACGTGTAAAAACTGATTGGAACCAAAAGTGAAAGGGAGTGAATTTATCAAATCCAAGCGCTTTCAGACTGACAAAAGCACAATTTTCTCTATGGTTTTGTTCTTTTTCTTCCTCCATCCCCAAAATTATGTTTTTATTTGATGTGGAGTGTTTTTTCCCAACTTTTCTGCTGTTTTCCAACTGGAAGAGCCATATGCTTTCAGCTGGGCAGTGCAGGAAGAGGGATTGCATGGGGCAGAACTTGCCCCACACTGCACACCAGTGTTCCTCTTCACTTCCCACCTTCTCCCATCTTCCTTTCATAATCCTTAGAGTGCAAACGCCTCAGAATGAGTGTGGCAGCCGCTTCAGAGAGTCTGAAACCATCACTGCATCACTTCCCAGTTCAGCTCCAACCTCCACCTCAGCGTGGCACAAATCCACATGAAATTCCTCAAAGTCAATTTACAGGGTTGTTATGTCCCATCATTCCCACTGCTGGTGCTGGAGCCTCTTCCACTCATCCTCTGCATCGCACTGAGGCTGGAGATTCTCATGGCATTTCCTTCTGTCCAATACACACGTGAATCAGCACTGCCTTAGAACTTCAAAGTACATATAGCTTTAGTTAATTAAATGTAAAATCATTGGAATAAAATTATCCTTTCATTAGAAATTAACTCACTGCTTAAGACTTCAATAATTACTTTTTTCTTCCCAAACCACATACAAAACGGTCAGTTAAACAGTATGTAGGGGAAAAAAAATAGTTTAATGACCGCATAGCAATCAAGATTACTATTATTTAAGCACAAGCTATTAACATGTGCAATGAGGTATTAGCTAATAAATTATCTTTATAAAATTAAATTGTAATTTTATCACAAATTTTACAGAGGTTATGGTTTTTAATGGCTGTATTTAGCTGTGGCACTGAGCATGCCGCTTTCCTTCATTACTTCATTAACACTTTGCATTTATACTCTTTCTTATTATTATTTTAATTTAGGCACTGGATTAAGTGATTTATTCCTTGTCTCTGTGGGGAGCCACTCGGGCTCTGCACAAGGGCTGGGTGTCCACCCTAGATCCAAGCCTGGGGACAACTTGTGCCCTTGCTTTGCTTTCATACAGAGAGGAGTGTTGGGATGCTGCAAGGAATTTGTCCCCATCCTTGGCCCTCCTGAGCCACAGGTCACCCAGCCTGGGTGTGCAGTATGGCAAGCCCAAGGATGGAGAATAAGTCCATTCAGAGCTCTGCCATCATTCCAGCTCCATGGCCAGAGCCATCCCTTCTCTCCGGTGTGACAGAGCCCTGTTATAAACTTCCTCAGTGAGTTCCCTGCAGACAGATATCCTTGAGACTCACCTCCATCTCCCGCTCAGGTCACAGGGAGATTTAGAGATGGGGAGCTGTAGTTAAGGTCCAGATCTGCTATCTGAACTTGAGTGATGGAGGACACATTCCCGGGACATGTTTATTGTCACCCGGCGGCCCGCAATCCCGCTCTCGCGGAGCCACCTCCATTCCCTATATAATTCATGGTCTGACTCCGTGGTGGAGTGACTGATAAGACCTTCACGCCGGGCTTGCCGGCCACATGTCTCAAGGAGACTCCAGAGGAGCTTCTGCACAATATAAATGTGGCTCCGTGTCAGCCTCAAACCCCTGGAAAATTCCCCGTCTCGAGAGTGCAGCATTTTAAGTAATAAAACCATAGAGAGATTACAACAAAATGTGACAGGAATTTATAGCCCTCTGCATGAACCTTTTACCTTAAGATGGAACAAAGTTGAGGGAAAAAAATTGCGTGGTTCACTTAGGTAACCTTTCCAACAAGCTCTCCTCAGCTCCTGGCCCCACATTCCTCTTTGCTGATTTACAGCAGGAAAGAAACAGGCTTACAGAGAGCTGGGAGCCGGGAAGCAGGGAGCGCACCAGCTTTTGTTGTTTTAACCCTCGTTGCTTCCTCCTGATACACAATGATTTCAGAGCAAAAGTGAGGCACTGCCAGGCTCCTGCCAGACCCCAAAGTTGTACTGGAGGCTGGCTTTTCCCTTGGGAGACACCAAAACTCCTATAGAATCTATAATTTCTAATGAAAATAAGGGCTAAGCAAGGGCTTCTGTGAACACCCATACCATAATGACACGGGCTATGCCTCTAAGTGCTACATCCCTTCATACTAGGAGGTGTGTATTTTTATTGCCCGTGAAAGGGTCATGTAGCATAGCTAAGCAGATTCCTGGCTCTCCCTGATACTGGATTTACTGCCACTTTCAGCAATAAACAGTGGAATTAATCCTGAGTTTACTAATCCAAAGAGTAAACAATATCCAGTGGAGACACTCAGGCAAGATAAATGCAAGGGAGTTAAAAGCAAACGGAGTGAAATCATTCTGCTCCAAGCTAAGGAGTCATTGGAGGAGCAAGAAGCCTCCACATACAGTATTATCAAATTGTTAATAAATGTTTCCAAAGTCTGTAATATTGGGAAGCTTTTCCTTCTAGTTCATCATGAAAGGGGGATTTTGTAAATGAAGCATTCTTGGTGCCGGGCAGTAATTTCCTACCATACAATCTGTCAGTTAAGGTAGTATTAGTGGGAAGGACTGATCACAGCTGCTGATACAAGTTTAAGACTTAGGAGACTAATTTCCTGTTATTTATGTAAAGCACTTAACTTTTTAAAATTCCCTTAAACGGCCTATGGAAATAAATAAATTCTGAGATAGTTTCTCCTCAGATGTTCCAATGCTTTACGAATTATTTATGCCATATTTGCAAAGCCCAGGGAAGACGCAGGAGCTATCGCAGCGCCTCTGCTCTCAGCTTGGATGCCCCATCATGAACAGCTTATGAACAGTTCTGTAACGTCCAGGCTGCACTCACTGTATCATTGCTGGCTTATTAAGCAGTTTCAACTATTCAATCCCCACAAGGATCACTGGTACTTTTAATTCACTGTTGTCCATTGCAGAATTGTTCCCGGATGCTGCCCACCAAGAAGAAGCTCCTGCTGAGTCCTGTGGATGCTGCAAACCCCCTTGGAGGAGCCCAGAACATCACACCATGTCCTGTCTCTGTTGCTTGTTAAACGCTGAACGCCAGAGCTGTGCATGGACTTAGACAGTACTCGCATTGCAACAAGAGGGCAAAGCCCAGTGAGAATAAAGGGAGAAGGGGGCAGGCAATCTTGTAAGGTGCATGTCCCAGAGTACGATAATAAGATAAAATAATTAGTCCCACTAGTAGATGATCTTAAGGTCCTTTCTAACACTAACTATTCTGTGATACTATAAAGAAAGAAACCCTGCACTGAGTGGGGAAGTGAAATCATGTCTCAGCCCTAGAAAGAGCTTAGGCCCCTTAGAAGAGCAGTGAGGACAGAACTGCTACCTGTTTATATGAAGTGACAACTTCTATCTCCAGTGTAAGAAAACCAACACCTTCAACAGCACTGCATTCCCATACAGTATTTTTGTACATATTTTATGTTATCTTGGGTCATTGCTGTTCCTGTTAAATAATTAAAGGCAGTGAATGTGTTATTTACTGTCCATTTAGTGCACCAGACCCATAGCTTCAGTTTGATTTTTGGCCCAGAAGGAGCTGTGACATGGCCCTGGAGAATACTTGCACAGCGTTAATTAGTGTGGCACAGTGCAAACCTACACCACTGTTTTTATTTGCAAGTCAGAAATAGTATTTGATTGCTAATTTAATTGGTTAATAAATTTTTAAAGTATTAAGTTATATTTTCATAGATGGGGTTTTATAGCCACTAGGTACAGCAGAGGAAAGTCCGACTGGTTTCAGGGACCATTTTAATAGCAGCACCTATGTGTCTTCTCTGTGTATAAATCAACTGGAGTGATATAAGAACACACCAAACCAGGCTGGGGAGCACGACAGAGCTAGTCAGTCATTAGGATGGACACTGGTTGCTCCTGCCCCGTGGTCCCTCAGGGCCTTCCTATAGAAGAATGTTTTCGTTTGTCACATTCATTCAAGAATAAGTTGGTTCAGTAAAGAAAAGAGTACAAATTATCAGCCCTTCAAAGCTTTCCCATTTAACCACTTTATTGCAATACAACTGCCCATAACATTTGCTTTTAAAGCCCATGATGCTGAGTGTAGTTATTACATTGCATACATAAAAGATGTTTACAATTTTTTATATATATGTAAAATGTTGATCCCCTGGGCCACATTGATTTGTGCTGGCTTCACGGCTGGGTTGGTGCGGGAATTTCCCAAAGAGATGTGATTAGGCTGCAGGGAACTTTCATTCTTTTTGCCTTTTTTTAATCTCCTGCTTACCAATTTAAAGGGCCTACCTCGTATTCCATTTATGTCAAGATTTCCAGGCGGCATCGGGGTATTTTGAGCTCGGGAGCACATGATGCACACTGGCTCACATGCTTCGTTTTCAAAGCGCATTCTGGCTGTAGATGAAGCTGGGTTGATTTATGAGTTCTGTGTTGTTTCTGTAGTTGAAAACAGAACTGGGACAAATGCATTAGTTATCACCCTGCCTGCAGTGGTGAAGAGGCAGCAGGGCAGGAAGCAGGGCAGCGATCCTCACTGCTCTTTGGGGTTATCTTTCTTCTCTTGTTGCTCTAGGAGCTACCTGGACTTCTCCTCGGATGTCTCCAAGTGATGCCCATGACCAGTCTCCATGGTGCAGCCGTACCACATCAACTGGCATAAACCTCCCACCACAAACACCTCTACAAGCACATTGTAAAGAGAGGTCACCCGTTCCTTGTCCCCATGCCATGAGGTACCCGTGAGTGGAGTGCTGGAAAGGCGTAATGCAGAGGAATTTGTAAGACGTTTTCATTTTTGTAAAGCAGAGACATAAGCAACTGAAAGGACAAATAATTTCCCAGTAATTTGTTTCATAATGAACAGCGGGTTGTAATTAAGATGGTATTCATTTCAAAGAAATTAGCAGAGAAGGAAAAAAAAGTGGTTTATAGTTTCAATCTTCAAACTTTGACAAGCTCATTTTTACAGTAAAATGATAGTGGGGAAAAATGTTAAAGATATCTCATCAAAACTCATGGAAAAATGAACAAAGTCCAAGGAAGTGGAAAGCATCCAGAGTTTGAATGGTGGGTCTGTAGAGGAGACCTGAGTAGGTCTGGGTGGAAAGATGAAGGTTTATAACCTGCAGGATGTGTACTGCTTCCATCCCAGTTCTGAAGGTGCAGTGAGCAGCTATGTCACTCGACTGTTCTGGGGATGGTAGCATATCTCTATGCATAAGGAGACAAATTTACAGTCTATTTACATATTCACTGTGTCTCATCTTGGAGCTGATTTGAGAGGAAATAAAAAGCCACATATTTAGATAGTCACTGCATTTAAGAGGAAGAAGAAATGACTACAGCAGCAACATTTGCACTGTTTTCCCTTTGTGGAAGAAGAGCAGAGGGGTTTTATCTGTGTATTATACATTTTTAAAAGACTCTAAGTGTAATCCAGGATATTAGACACCATTCAGCTTTGCACAGGTATCTGGCAAAATGGTTTAAACATTTATTAAATATAGAATGATAAAATATCTTGAAGATCACTTCCAATCAACACAGTTTCTGCTGTGGAAAATCATGTCTCATTAATCTGTTAGAATACTTTGAACCTACCAATATATAAATGGATAAAAGAGAATATCTTGACATATTTTTAGACTTTCAAAAGGCTTTTAATGAGGTCTTCCCACAGGATTTCTTAGGAAACAAGATAAAAATGGGGGTAAGAGATACAGTAGTATTATGAATCAATAAGATGGACTAAGAGGAAGGAAACAAAAGTGGTAGATAGTCTTTTATTAATCAATGTAAAGGGTCACTAGCAGTGTGCTACATGGTTACACACTCAATCTGATGACATTAATATATTAATTACTGACCTGGAAAAGGAAACAGTTGTGTAGATTAGTTAAGTTCAGGAAAGATGAAAGAAATTCAAAGGAATTTGTCCATACAAAAGAATGAATGATGTGATAGCTAGTGAAGGCTGATGTTGATAAATATGAATGCTCTAAACCCCAGAGCTTCCCCAGCATATAACTGGTTGATTTGGAAAGCTGGTCATTGCTGAGACCTTGAACAACATCTTCAAAGCCAAATGGCAAAAAGAAGGTCAGGGGCTCCAAAGAATGAGAATGGGAAGAGCAGAGAAAACATGAAGAGTGTGAAACCATTACGGGTGTTACCAGGACAGGCTACAACAGGAGCTGCCCTTGCTCGCATCCCCAGCATAGGAGCAATGGGACACGACAGGAGATCAAAGACAGAAATTGAAACCATAAGGGACAACATTCTCATGTGAGGTGAAGAGCTGCTTTTGGCAGAGAAGACCATGAGAGGTCTAAGCTAAGTATTGGTGACCAAGAGAAGGCTGTGGTTAGGGGAATCCCTTTATAGCTGACAGTCAGAAATCAGTTCTGTGTTACTCCAAAGGACAAAAAGGAGCGATTGCTTTGTGTAAGGGGAGGCTGTTGCAGTGGTGCTTGAACATTATGGCTCAAAGTGTGCAAAACCATACACTGCCTGCACACACACCAGCACGGGCAGTTTATCCATACATTTTAGAACTTATAAGGGGAACTGGGGGGTTTAGCCTTGAGAAAAGGGGAGACCTTATCGCTCTTTATAACTACCTGAATTGGGTTGTAGTGAAGTCAGGGTCAGTCTCTTCTCCCAAGTAACAAGTGATAGGAACACAGGAAACAGCCTCAAGCTGTGGCAGGGGGAGTTTAGACTGGATATTGGGAACAATTTCTTCCCCAAAAGGATTGTCAAGCATGGCAACGGGCTACCCAGGGTAAGTGGTGGAGTCACCATCCCTGGAGGTGTTTAAAAGACATGTAGATGCAGTGCTTAGGGGCACAGTTTAGTGGTGGACTTGTCAGTGCTGACTTAACAGCTGGACTTGATAAACTTAAAAGTCTTTCCTAACCTAAATGATTCTATGATTCTCTGTTCAGTTTTCTAGATAGCTTCTCTTATTGCTGTTCTGGAAATCCATTCCAATTAGATACCAATATCCGGGCTTCCAATCCAAGCAGCAGGATGCAGTGCAGAGGTGACACTGAGTGGTCCCTGCAGGTGCAGTCTTATAAGCATGGCTTACCTCCACAGGCATTTTCTAATAATCATACTTCTCATGAAGCTCTACTTTCAGTGCCTCCAAATTAGATCTCAGCACTTAAAAACAAAACAAAGAAAAAACGTAAAAGGAGGAAAATCAATGGGCTCTCAGTGCAAATCCCAGTTCCACCTTGCTTGCACAGTTGCTGCTGCTGTCTTTCCCTTGTGTCTTTCTGGGGTCTTATTCCTCTCTCCTAAATCACCGTGTTCACAGAGGGGGCACCCGCTCTGCTGCCCTTCATTGCTCCTATGCAGTAGCTGCAGGCTGCATGCACAGATTGAATGAGTGGTGGGAGCAGCAGCTTTTTGCCCTTCTGCAGCCCAGTGGGGGCTGTTTGGAGAACAGAGCCACAGCAGCATCCACAGCACACAGGAACGGTGTGCCCAGTACCAATCCCAGCATCCTGGAGGGGCCTTGCTGCAAACTGCTGCTGCATTTGG
Organism: Coracopsis vasa; assembly: GCA_026283785.1. Lineage (NCBI taxonomy): Eukaryota > Metazoa > Chordata > Aves > Psittaciformes > Psittacidae > Coracopsis > Coracopsis vasa. The sequence goes on along the minus strand of JANHGB010050267.1, from coordinate 6,934 downwards.
AGAGCTCGGGCAGCTTAATTGTCTTGTTAAATATAAATGAGCTGGTGATTTCTTCAAACTGGAAGAGTGTGGAAAAGCCATTGCAAAGGGGATAATACCAGTGGTATTTAAAAATTAAAATGTGCTGTAGCCAATCATAGAAGCAGCAGCGTTTGTCCTTTGGAGTCTGACTTTGATAGTCACTCATGGATGCTATAAACACAGACTATGCTTGCAGCTAAGCAATAAAGTGACTGGGGCATTTCTTTTTACTTTATACACCACCGTATCGATTTTGTAGTTTATTTTTTTCTTGGAGGAGAAACTAAGGTATTGCAGTTTCATTTAGGTACCGCATTATAATTTCCCCGATGATTTTGTCAAATGTTCCTGAAGGAGAACACCTTCTCACAGTGAGCAGGATTCAAAGACACAGAGCCGACTAATCCATACCTAATTGGATGAAATCGTTATGCACTTTCCCTCCTTTTGGAGTTTTTTCAGAGTTCCTGGTTCCTTAGGGATCCTAAAAGCCACTGAAGAGGTTATTATAGTATGTCCTCGGGGATGTTTAATACCCTAGCCCTGTTCAGACATGCAAATAATCTAATTCAAAAGCTTCCTAATTAGCAAGCCAGCTACAGTTCTGGATAAGGGGAGAGAGAGAGGGAGAGAGAGAGATCTAAAAGGACTGTGCTTTCTCCTTTTATAGGCTGCTATTGTGCAAAAGGCAGCATAATGGATAAAAAGTAATTGTTCTGATTTTAATTGCGATCCACTATTTATAGTTTTGTTCTGTCATCTGAATAATGAGGGGATTTTGTTCATACAGCTCACGCTAAACACGCTGCAACTTAGTTTACACAGAATGCAGCAAGCGCCTGGCGTTTCCTCTTGGAAGCACAATCTTGCGGAGCAGAGATGGTCCAAGGAAAAGATGTTAAGCTAGTTAATGAATTAGCCATTTAATTAACATAATTAGGGATAATTATTTTCTTTTAATCTATTGCCAATTTTAGGACAATTAAACTAAACAATGGTGAAGCAGATCACTGAGGGTCCTGTGCAATCCTAGCGTATGTTCCTGCCCTAAATAAAACATTATTAAATAGTGGGGATGTGAAAGTGGACAAACATGAGGACAAGGGGAGAGCCTGGCTCTAGTTTTGCACCGACCAGTGTCACTGGCTGGGTGTCTGTGGCTGCTTCTGTGCTTTGCCTGCCCGGCTCTGCTGTTCTCCATCAGACGGGGAGATCTCCTGAGCAAGGCCAGTGAAGAGCTTGGATAATTCCTTCTGCCAAATAAAGATGTTTATTAAGAGGTAACAAAGCATTTCTCTGGTGTTGGAGCTTTATGCTCCTAATAGAAAACAACCCGAACCAGATGGCCCCCTTCTCCCCTCAAAAAAAGAGAAAACTTGCTGGAAACAGTAATGTCTGAATAACTAATGACCAAAAGTTTACTTTTCTTTTAATAGTGGACTGCATTAAGTAGCTCACATATAGGTCTAACTACAAGATCTGTCTATATGGTGCCTAAAGTTCAGTAGCTTCCGTTTTCCTCCGATGTTTTCTCAGGAGCATTCGAAGTTTTGCCAAGCCCACCCCTCCAAGTGATGCGCACTCCACTGCACGTGGCACTGCCTAGTCAGTTCATTATCCTATTAGATTCCCACACAGCACCTGCTCAATTGGAGCCTCGTGTGCTAGCAATTAATATGTTATGCCCTGATTAATTAGCAGGGTTAATTATGATTGCTGTTGCTTAAACCTATGTAGAGAGAGATGGCATCATGTTGCTGTGACTTGCGGTGCTGAGGATGCACCCTTGGGAACTGGGACCAGTGCATGTTAGCTGCAGGCTATCCCCATGGGATGTGCTTGCTTGTTCCTGCAGTAGTGTGAGCTTGGGAGTCCTGTCCCTGCTTGCTCCAATTAGCACTTCCCTAAAGGGTGGCACCTCCCAGCTCTGTGGTGATGGAAACAGACCCAAGCAGTTGATTCTGCAGGCACTGAAGGGACCGTGGACTCCTGTATATTTGTCCACACTTTATCCAGTGCAACTTTAAAGTAAGTTACTTCTAACATAAGAGTGCAATTGCCAAATTGGTACCAGCCCAAGCTTGACAGATGCTCTGGGCTTTCACAGTGGCTTTTCACAGACAGATGCTTTGGCCAGCTTTCACAGGAATGGGTGATGCTGCCCGCACTTGGAGCAATAGTAATCAGGGTATCACTTCAGCCAGGGCAGAGAGACCTGGACAAGAGCAGAGCAGTTGTGGGGGCATGGAGCACCTCAAGAGGAATTCCTCAGCTCCGCAGTCACAAAAGCTGATGAGAGGAGCACGGTGGGCTCAAATCCGGCACAAGGCTGAGCACCACCAGTTTCATGTTAAGCTTTTGATTTGTCTGTGCGTGAAATAGTGAGACCTGGGGCCTTTTTGGCAGTTGTGAGTGAGAGATGACCACCCTTCTCATTGACTTATCCTTTTGAAGCTATCATCACTCATTCCTCTTGGGAAGAGAATGTGAGGCACTGGTAAATAATATAGGGTTGTGTATTTCTTTATCTCCCATAGTGTGTTGTCTCCTACATGCTGTTGTGTTCTAACAACATCCATCAAGACAAATGCATACCTGAGAACAGCTTCCCTCAAACCTCAGAAATCTTTTTCTGAGGTCACAAACTACACGGAGCAGACAAAGAAGAAACAAGAAGGAAATTGCACCAACAATTAAACATTTTTTTTCCGGAGACATAGAGGACTCCCCTTGTCTGCAGAAGGCAAGCACCAAAATAAGAATGCCACATCTCAAACACAAGGCAATCTATTATTCTCAGAGCAGTAACATGATACATTATCAGCCACCTTATCCTAGCAAAATGTATCATTACCTGCACTTTCTGCACTTTCCAGATCAATCCACTTTAAAAATGTAGTAATATAGAAGGGTATTAGGTACTAGAAAACTCATTATGAAAATGGCGCACTCAAATTCTTTAAAGGTGATATTTCATAAAATATACTATGCCTAGCTCTTGGCTCAATCATTCTTTTTAATAGCTCCATAGCAGCCAGAAAATAAAGTATTCATGAAGATTGAAGAAGATGATCCCATGAACTTCAATTTAATTGGTGCAAATTAAAACGATCCATCTTTTCACGCTGCCCGTCTATCTCCAATCATCAGTGCACCGCACGTCCAGCACCCTGATTACAATTATCTTTTAATAGGAAAACTTGTCACTTTTTGTGTGATTTACATAAGCTTGCACAAACTTACTGGTATCATTTAGGGTTGGAATGTATGATTTTTTTTTCCCCATTCAAGTCCCCTGATATAGTTGTGGGGGGAGCAGGGGGCCCAGAGGTGAGGTGAGCTCTTGGCAGGGGGCTCATTTACTGCACTTAAAGCCTGGACTTGTACAAGAAGAATACCAGAAAACAGCCTTCAATACATCTTCATTCACCAGACCTCCCCCCAAAGAAACGCTAATGCAGCCAGATTTCATGGTGTCTTTGCAATGACCATTGCAATTACAATACAAAAACCTAGATGACATTTTGACTTTTAATTAGGAGGGAAATGATGCTGGTCCCTGCTGATGGCTCTCTCTCTCCCTCCAACTGCTCCTAGCACTCCCATCCTGAGAAGGTACCCTGCAGGGTTTAATAAGCCATCAAATCATAGTGGTGTGGGACGTATTCTCAAGAGTTCAAATAAAATTACCATAAATGTATGTTTACTGTTCCTGGCCTAGTGTCTGGCATCCGGCTGAGGGCCCTCCAGCCAGGAGCAGCAAAAAAGACCCACAGTATTAATTACTGTTACTATCATTATTACTATTTTCTTTGTGATGGCCACAATCCAACAGCGAGGACGCTGCAGAATGATTCATTGCCCAAAGCCATTTATGTATAATATGCTTCAATTTTGTTTCCTTATCTTTGAAAGGCAACCGTCCTTATCACAGATGGCTTCCATGCTTTAAGATGCTGTGAGATTTAGCTCTGTCTTCCGAGGCTGGGTTTTTTCTATGCAATGAAATAATGAGCATTGTTTAGCTTTTGTCCGTGCATTCCCTGATAGCATTAACCCTAAACAAGGGGTGGGCAACCTGCAGAACAGCAGATGCAACCTATGCACTCATGGTGATGGTACTGAGCCTGCTCACACCTCTAGTGAAGCACGTGGAGGGATGTTTTTAATAAGCACTGATTTCCATCTCTCTCTTCTCCATCACGACGGAGAGTGGCTGAAAACACCTTTGTGCATAGCACACCGAGGTACCCGCAGAGGTTATCAGCGTGCAAGTATTAAACTTTTTAGCACATCCACTGCAAAGCAATTTGGAGGACTCCTTTGCTGGTGGAGTTCAAATGAAACTCATGGCTGATCTCATTAAGCACTTGTCTCATTTTGGTGCATGAATATTAAACAGGGACGTGTGTGAGCAGGATGCTACAGAAAGGAACATTTTTCCTCCTCAGCCACAGCTGCAGCACTGTTGGACCAATATGTAGGGGGTCTGGTCCTGCCTTCCTGGTCGGGAATGGGATCCCCAAGCTGTTGCCCTTGCTTCAGATGTTCACCATGCCCTGAGCTACTGCAGAGGAGGAGGAGGGAGGGCAGCCTGATGGGGATGCTGTGCTGGGATGAAGGGATCTGGGGAGACTGTGCCATGA
>JANHGB010050266.1:0-25808 GCA_026283785.1 Coracopsis vasa | reverse complement strand
GGGGTTGGCCCGTGTTACTGGGATGACTGGGGGCCACTGTATGGGGGGCTGGTGTGAGTGGCCCCGTGGTAGTTAGGGGGAGGTTAATGTGGCTGGAGCTCTGTTATTGGGGGGGTTTGGGATGAGTACAGCCTCTGTTATTTGGGGGGGGTCTGGTGTGACTGTACCCCCTGTTATAGGGGGTTTGGGATGAGTACAGCCTCTTATTGGTGGGGGTTTGGTGTGACTGGCACCCTGTTACTGGGGGGGGACTGGTGTGACTGGGATCCCCTGTATGGGGGCTGGCATGTGTGGGCCTCCTGTTATTTAGGGTGTAGGGGGTGTCCCTGTCTCCCCAATGGCTATAGGGTAGGGGTTAGGTAGGATGGAAGAGATGCAAGGCAGGGATGTGCTCCAGGGTGATGCCCACCCTGCATTGCATCCACAGCACTGCTTATGCTTACCCCATTCCAGGCTGTTGTGGGTTAAAAGCCTTAAATGAAGTTATTTCCTTGGCACTTCCCTGCAGAATGCAATTCCCAGCCTCTCAGTGACACCTTTGCTCCACACTGGGCTGGTTTGCTGCTGTCCTGCCTAACTTCTGGGGTGCTGGGAAGATTGCCCTATCTTTTCCTGCTGGAATTGCTTTGCAGCATGAAGTTATTCCCTTAGGGAATGTTCTTCTCGAAGGACATAATGGAAACCCCCCCTGTTTGGGAATACTAAAGCCGGAGGGTATGGAGACACCTGATAACAGATAGTTATCAGCATGGAATTGGTTCTTAGGAAGTTGTCTTGCGGGATAAACAGCTTGGAGCGTGCTTTGCTCTGCACGTGTCTCAACCATGGGTCAGCTTTCAGAGCATGAAGAGAAATGGTGGAAGCAGGAATAATATCCAGGCTGGAAAAGCCCAAGGCAGGATCAGGTCCATGCTTCCAACTTCTGGAAGTGAAACAGTGCTAGTGCTGGTGGGAGCATCCCTTCTTCCACAGTGCTGTATGCTTTGTGTGGATCATGAGGAGTTTAGTGTTGGTTAGGGCAGAGCTGTGCGGAGTGGGGTGCACTGCTGTACGCATCCCTTTGGATAGAAGGGGATGTGCTTTCTTCTGGAGTTTCCATAGTTCTCTGAGGAATCCCAATGAGCTGTTGTGCACATGCAAAGCAAACCTGCAGGTTAATCTGCTGCAGGGGAGGAAACTGGTGTTTGGGCTGGTAAGCCAGACCCCTCTTGGAGAGCATGGCATTGTCCCAGTGCAGCTCTTGGTTTTCCTTCAGGTGCATCTTGTGCCGGTTGGTTGCCCTGAAACAGGATGTGCATGGCAAAGAGTGGATTCGGAGACCCCTCTGTGTTGCCTGTGGACATGGTGGTGCACAAGAACTATATATGAAAAGGCAGGGAGAATAGCAGTGCTACAGGGAGGGAGAACAGACTGTCACAACTGAGCACTTCCATGTAATCTAGTGTGAAAGCCTTGGAGAAGAAAGGGCAGGAAGGATGAGGTAGTGTCAAACAGTTGGTTTAACCCTCTGTTAATTAGTGCTGCACTAATTGTGCATTGTAAAACCTCTTGTGTTATTGCTTTGCAGTTACTGTTCAGTTCAGTAATCTCTGGAGTGGTTCCTTTTGGGTAGCCAGGGTTGAGCAAGTGCTTTCTGCAACTCTGATTTTGTTTCTTCCTAAGCAGCTGGAGGAGCTCAACGGGGTCACACAACCAAAGGTGCTTGTCTTGAGGAGGCTTTCCCTGCTGCCACCACCCTTCGTGCTGGAGCTCACAGCCCCCATCAGCTTGCAGAACCCTAGGTGCAAGGTAACCTCTTTCTTTGGACTGCACTGCAGGTTGTGGAGCATCTGTGAGTGCAGCTGGGTTTGGGGAGGGTGGTTGGGAGCAATGATCTCTTTACCCAGGGCACCCACAGGATGCACTCCTGATGGTCTCTTTCCAGGGCACCCACAGGAAAAGTGTGTGGAGCCGTGTCCGAACTGAGATCCCCTTTGATCTTTACTCTCTCCTTTGGTTGTTGTGGTGCAGCCAAGATAAAGTGTTTGCTCAATCCTGGAGCACTAGGGAAAAGGTTTCCCTGCTCAAATCTGCACTCCTGCCACCTTCTCCCATCCCTTTCCTGGGATATAAAGAAATCCACCTGTGCTGGCTGGACTTTGTCCAGTTTCCTGATGCGGGCTCTCCTACCTTTAAAACCACAATTCACAGACCTTGCATAAGTTGCTTTCCCAGTGTGATCATTTGATCCGAGTGGTGAGATTACTCTCTCCATGTGATTGTTGAGGGTGAGTCACGAGCCCTGCAGTGTCAGGCACACCTCTGCCAAGATTGAGGCTTTATAGTTTGAAATTTCATCTATCAGAACTAATAATTACAGGCTGCTCCTTTCCCCAAGTAAACATTCAAGTCAACTGTGGCTGCAGATTGCTTATGGAATCCAGGAGGATTGGAAGAGGAGCACTTATACGCTTTATTCCAGTGGCTTCTCCTGGACCACAAGTCCAAAGAGTGGCTGAGTTTGACCTATGGTGGTAGATCGTTGTATTCTTGTTTAATCATCAGCCACATCTGCACCTCCAGTTATTCCTCTGCAAGGAATAGAGTTATTGACTGATTTTCCTTTCCTTTCTCACTGTATGGAGTAGGAGATGGAGGGGTTCAGAGTTGAAGATGAGGTTGGATTTTTCTCCTTGGCAGATCTGGCTCTGCACTGCATGGAAGCCTTCTGGAAGGGTTTAGTAACCAGCTGAGGGAATTGGTAGCTGTGTCTTTGTGGTGGCTGGCAGGTAATGCTGGATCTTGCTGCGTGGTTGCTTGTGAAACGCATCCATTGACTTTATTTGTGGGTCGTTGCTAGCATCTCTTCATTTTAGCCAGCTCCAAGCTTTGGAAGAGCGAGCTGATAAAATGCCTGCAAGGATTATGCAAGCCCTGCTTGTGTAACAGGGCTGTGTGCATAACTGCTGGAGGTAAGAGGGGCAGACTGCCTTACAAAGGGAAAGGGAAAGCCTGTGCTGAGTATCTTCTGCCTGTGTTGACCGTACTGGGAGTGTGGAGTTGAAGAGCTGTGGCTTTTGCAACTCGAGGTCAGCCTTTCAGCCTGTGACCTTGCTTATTCCCTGCCTGACTTCTCCATTGTCCTGTGGCCCATGTCCCTTTCTGGCACAGGGACATCTGCTTTGGGTACAGGATTGATGCTCTGGTGCACGTGACTGGATGTGATTGCAGGTCACTGGGGAGTTGTATGTCAGAAATGGTCAAAAAGGTGAAAGGTAGCTCAGGTTCCCTTACCCATAGCAGGCAGGGAGGTTCATGGGTGACTGCACACTCTTCTAATAGGATGGGCCAGATGTGGAGCCTGGGTCTGGGACAAAGAGGACAACTCTCTTCCTGAGTTACTACACTATCCTTACATCTCGTAGTAACACCTCCTTCCTGTACAGCACCATAGGATACAGGCATGTAAAGTCTGGAAAGCTCCTGCATCCTCAGTGGAAAGCTATCTTACAAACACAGTGTCCCAGTTCTATACAAACAGTGCTTGGTTTTCTCTAAATAAATCCCCAAAGCACGCTGTTCTGGTTGGAGATCGTTACAGTTCTTACACCTTTGCATCTGTATTTAACCCTGTCCCTCAGGTGCTCTTCCAGCTCTTAGTTTCAAAGGAAACATCCCAAACCAGAGCAGTGTTAGGGGGTTTTGCTATCCAAACTCCTGGTGGAAGAGGTCAAAGTCTATGGCTACCAACCCTGAGCTGTCCCCTCCCTGTAGTGGCTGCAGGCAAAGCCACAGCTTACTTCACGAACCCTCAACACATGCATGGCCTTCTGAGTGTTTGGTTTGAGTATTGCCCATGGTAGTTGGCAACAGAGTGGTCTAAAACTCCTGCAGTGTTATCCCAACTCCTGGATATTGATGGTGTTCAGACCCCTGTTCCTCTTTCAAGCAATACCTGAAGCGTGGAGCTCTTTGTCCCTCCCTGGGAGTAGAGGCTGGGAACAGCATTAGTTAGCAGGAGGTTCAGTTTACCTGCTGTTCTCAGGTGTTGGTGGCTGTGTAACCCTGAACACTTGTTTTTCAGTGCTGGCTCGTGTTGATCTGTGTGAAGGGAGGTGTTCAGGTGCCTAAGCTGGTGGGATGACCCACATCCTTGGTTAAAGGTAGAAAGACAGGCTGTTATCTGGTGAAACGAAGTGTGCAAATTCAGTAATTCTAGGTTGCTTTCTTTTAAGGCAGCTTGGCAAGTTTGAGTTCATTTTTGTGATGGATAATGCCTTAAGTCCTTTGGTTGAGTGTACTGGGCTCTGCAATAGCCCCACCTTGACATACCCATAGAGTTGCTTTCTGCCTCAGTCAAATATTTCCTTGTTGTTCTCTTCCTTGCTTTTCCAGCTGCTCTGCTGTCCTTGAATCAGACCTGCTGGCCAGAAACAAGTCCACGTGTGACAGTGAAAGCTCAAATATGCAATAGTTCAAGCTCCAGACTGACTGATGCACACTCTGCATCTGTCTGCTGCCTAAAATAGACATTGTGCTGTCTGAGCTGGTGTGTCAAGGTCTGGTTAGGAGAGACCTTGCACAGCAAGAGTAGTCTGTTCTGTTTCACAACCCCTGCCCCCAGCTTTTGTGTTTCTTACCCTTGTGCTCAAGGTGTTGCTCTGTTTAGATTGAGGGTTCTGAGTTGGTGGAAGCATGGGGTTGGAAGGCACTTTCCCACTGTTGTGTGAGAGAGACACTGCTGCTTTCCACCCTTTGTTGGAAATGGGAACTTGTGGGATGTGCTGGGAAACAAAGTGATGAGGAAGTGCAAGGTGTGGTGAGCCTTCATCTCTACTGAAAGCCAAGCCTTGATGTTGTAGCACTGGTGGAAGTGAGCCCTGGATCACTGCTTGTTATCACTGTGATGAGGAAAGCACGCTGTGTGCAATGGCCACCCTGGTCCACAGTGATTGAACTGAGGCTGATGGGCTGAGGAAGCCCTGAGGTCTCCTTCCATGCCTGTCCTCCCCAGCACAGCCCCTCAGGGATGAGCCCACCTGAAGCAGGGAGCCTGCATGGACCACACCAAGCACAGCCAGATCTTACTGATGGGGAATATGATCTCTGTGCAAAGAAAAGGCTAATGCAGGGGCTGTTGGAAGCAATGTTAAACAACCTGGATCTGAGTGCCTGCTTCAGTGGTCTGCTTTAGGTTTGGAAAGGGCCACTTTTCTTGCCAGGTCTCCTTTTACTAAAAAGGAAGAGAAAAAAGAGGTAATTTGAGACTTGCCAAGGCTTGGCATGGGCTGATATAAACAGAGTTTTTTCTTCCAATCAGTTGCATTCATACCCAAAGAGGAATGAGGGAAGATCTGGTTTTGCCACAAGGGCCTCCTGGCCTAATACCACACAGGAAAGTCATCACTGCAGTGGATTTGGAAGAGACAGGGCCCAGGAACCAGGGCAGAAATGCCATCTCCACCATCTCTTTGCTGCTGCTGCCTCTCCCCTTTCCTCATGGTCTTGTGGGGCTCCTCTTCCTGACACATGTCAATAACCTGCCTGTCTTGCATCTTTGGTGGGTGAAAGAAGACAACCCTGTGCTGGTCACAAGACTGAATTCCCCTTTGTAAGCAAGGCTCTTCCTTTTCCTCTGCTGCCACTGCTGTGCAGAGCGCTGGGGGCTCACTGCAGCTTCCTATGGTGCTGCTGTCTGTGTGAGCTCTCGACAAGCATTGGAGGTGCTGTGAACAGGAGTAGAGACCTGTGAGAGGGCCCAGGAGTGGTTTTCTTTCATATCCCAGGTGTTTTAGTTCATTTCTATTTACAGTCTTCTCGTTTTGCCATGGTTTCTAAAGCTCGGGCTGCAGGTCAGTGCTGTGCAAAGAGAAGGAGTTCCCATTTACATTGCCATCGGGTGTCTTCCCTCTGTCCTGAAGCTGGTTTAGGGGTTGTGCTGTGATGCCAGTGAAAAGAACTGATTGCTGGTTTAAAACTGGGCTTTACTAAGGCTTCTTCTCATGCCCCTGATCTGTGTTGTGCCGTGGTCCTGTGCATGGTCAGCACAAGAGGAGAGGTGATCCCTGGGGCAGACAAGGCACGTGGTGGGAAGGGAGGTCTGGTTATGTCACCCATGTACATCTAGGGAATTCGGGTTGGTCCTTCTCGATCCAAAAGGTGTCTCTGGCAGATCTCATGGTAATGCTGACATCCCCAACCACACAGGGCTCCCAGTGCTTGGAAACCATGACAGCGATGCTTCTGCTTTGCTCGCTAATGCAGTGCATGTGCTGAGTCAGTGACATGAAGGTCATCATCATGTGGCTGTGGAGAGCAAGAAGAGTGCCCTGCCAAGTCAGCTCTGCCAGCAGTGCCCCTTTGTCCCTTCCCTGGTGCAGTGTGCAGGATACTACTGGAAGTCTGCACTGGAGAAAGCCTGTCTGAAAGAGCCGCTGGCTTTTTGAGGGTGTTGCTGTTGGATGTGGTGGTGATGTGCATGGATTCCCATTTACAAGGAACTGGAAAGGGGTCCTTTGGTGAGTGTTGTTGCTGGGTGGGTGGTGAGGGACTGGATGCTCTGTGCAGTGTGATGGTATTGCTGTGAGACACAAGGGGAGCTCATTGCTGCAGGCATGGTTTGGCTTCACACCACCTATGTGGTGTCCCTGTAAGTGTTTCGCCTGTGTCTTGCTGTGGGCTGGAGACAGCCAGTGCCCTGCTCAGCTCCCTCTGAGTGGTGCCTGGCAGCAGCGTTAGTGCTGGGCAGAGGGTGACTGATGGCACTGCGTGGGTTTGTCACTCAGTTCATCACGGATGTTGCCCTGCACATATTGCAAGATAGAGCTTGTGCCTGCAGCTCCTGTGTTTATCTGCAGGTGTCCAAAGGGCGCTGATGCCACTCACTTCCTGTTGGGAAAACTTTGACTGTTTGGATAAGCTCAGGAGCATAGGATATGGGGGTGCAGCCTCCGTGCTGCCCTGTGCCAGGGCAGGCGGTGTCCGTAGGACACAGTGGGACTCGTGCCTATCTCTGTGTGTGTGGGTTCCTCTCAGTTCAACACTGGAGCTCCTTGGTGCTCCAGGCTATGATCAGCCGGAGCCTGGGGATCAGAGAGCAGCCCTGGCTGTGCTGGGTCAGCAGTCTTCCTTCCCCTTTCCTCTCACGACAGCAGGGTTATGGTGGCACAGGGCAGAGGAGAGTCAAGCGCAGAGATTGGTCACCCAGTTTTGGAGCAAGAGTCACAGTCCTGATCTGGAACTGGGAAGTGAAATCGGCCTGAGATACTTGAAACTCATCACAGACATCACATAAAGAAGCTACTTCAAGCTCACAAAGTCCCAGCTTCCTGCCCAGCTTAGCTTCAGAGCCAAGCCTGTTTGGTCAGTACAATGTGACTGGCAGAAAGGGAGCCCTCCCAGCCACGTTTTGTGCTAGTGATGCTGTGCTCCAGCATGCTCTTGGGTGTATCTGCTGCCCTATCTCCTGATGCTGCTGTCAGCTCTGTGCAAGAGAGGGGGAAGAGTAGATCTCTTCATGCTGCTGACCACTTGGCTGTTGGGGCACTACTCATCCTGTCTTGTTTGTTGTAATATTATATTTCTATTGTAATGTTTTTAACCCTGAGACCTGATAGCACCTTTAGGCTATATGGAATTGGTGGGGGATTTGAGGATGCTTGGCACTGACAGTGCTTCCAGGCCTTCAAAGATGGGCATGGGAATTAGGAGTACATGGTTTTAATATGAGAAGGGAGTGCATGTGTTTGATAGCATGGAGGTCCCTGTGATTTGAATGATTGTGAGCTGCTGTGTATCAAGCAAATTCACATGAATAAAGGTGCATTCAGAGGGTGAAAAACTGTGCTAAAATAGAGCATGGCTTCATTGTCATCTTTCAGAGTGTTGTGACAAGGGGTGATGGCTTCAAACTGAAACAGGGCAAGTTCAGGTTGGGTATAAGGCAGAAGTTCTTTACTGTGAGGGTGCTGAGGCACTGGCACAGGGTGCCCAGAGAAGTGGGACTGGATGATCTTAAGGTCCTTTCCAACCCAAACCAGTCTGTGATTCTGTGACTTTTCTATGTGACATAGAAGCCTTATACCTCATCTGAGACGTGCTTTAACACCAGGTACTGTGTGCATCGGCAAGGATCCAAGAACCGGAGCCATGACTTAAAAAGGAAATGGAAATTTATCTTACTGTGATTAAAGATGTAATAAACATAGGGATTAATTAACTACCCTTAAAACTGATGTCAGGGGAACTTCTGCATCCTACATTTGTTTCTCTTCTCCTTTAAAAAGCTGGTCTGATTCTGTCGGGGGCTGCAGGAGTTCCAGGATAGCTGTATTCCCAGTAGGAGTCAGGATTCTTTCCACTGGAAGCTAGAAAAGGACATGTATTTGAGCTGCAGTGAACTTCTGGCCAATAATTGCTACAGCCAAGTAGGTAAGGTGAGCTAAATTGAGGAATAACCTTCCTGTGCTGGGGGAAGCGAGTTAAATAGTCCCTGAGTTATGGCAACCCTTTACAAGAGGAGATGCGAGGTCTCGTTCCATATCCTTTGCCTTTCTCCTGCTGTATCTAAGCAAACACCTTCCTACCCCTGTAGCTTGGATATAGGACTGGAATAACTAAATATGCAGGACCAGATGGAGCCCATCATCAAAACTAAAGCAGTTCTTGTGGCTTTGGTTCTATCACTGTGTTTCCTTCCAGGATTAGAGGTTCGTATATGACCTGTATGTTACGGAGACTTGTGGATGAAGAGAGAAGGCAAGGCTCTGGTCCATGCACCAGTCCCATAGGCCTGCAGCCATGGCGCTCTTCCCTCTGGCTGGAAGGAGCGAGCCACGGGTGGTCTGGCAGCTGTAGGCTTCCACTTTGAAGTGCTGGAGAGCTGCAGCGTGGTGAAGGCCAGGAGATAGAGCAGCTTTCTCCCCTGTGGGTCCACACTGCATTCCTGGGAGCTGCCTTCCCAAGGATGCCTCTTTCCAAGGCATCGCTGCCTGGGAGAGCAGACCACCTTGGAAAGCAAACCCCCTCCTGGCTGCTGCTTGTCCACAGCAGCTCTACTGCTTTGGGCAGAGCAATGCACTCCTGATAGGAGATGTAGCCCTTGCCTTGCTCATGAGCCCATGGACTCCTTCTCTCACCCTGTGTAAGGGAATTGCTGTGGGGCCAGGCGTATGCAGCCTGGACCTGTTCCACCCCAGTCTGGCTCACTAAAGATGTGTCTATCTTGAAACTCTCCTCCATGTGCAGTTTGCTACAAGGGATGCTGCTGTGCTCTGTGCAAGGAGCCTTTTCTAGGGCTCAGCTGCTGCCAGTGCTGGATTTGGTGCTTGGAAGGGAAGGGGTGCAGCTCCTGCCCAAAACCAGCTTAGAGTGGGCTCCATCAGCCTTGGTTTTTTTCCTATAGCTTTGGGCAAAGGTTTGGAGTAAGAGGAGAAGAGCTTGCAGTTAAAACTTGTGGAGTCTTGCTTGTTGTAATGCTACAATAGGGAATGAAGGCAATAAACCAGCAGTGCTTTCCCCCCCGCCACTGGTGCATTCCCTTGGTGTCAGTTGCTGGACCAGCTCCTTAGTGATTTACTGGAACTGAATAAGGAGGAGGAGAGAGACCCTGCTGGGAGCTGTGCCTTGTTGGCAACGAAGCTCCAGTTGTGGGGGCTTTAACTAACAGTTTAGTCTACAGCTGTACAGAAAGAACACCCAGCTCTTGCTTGGCTCAGAGATGCAGCGTTGGAAAGCAAGGAGAGAGGGCAGGGTGACCTGATGGAGAGGAATGGGCAATTTGCTCATCTGGAGTTGCATTACTCCCATTTTCCTTTTAACCCCCCTGCTTAATGTCATCCCTAGGAAGGGAATGGGAAGCTTTGCAGCAGGGTTTTGGTGCCCTTTGTAGTACAGTCTCTTGCCAAGCTCTCCACTGAATTAAACTTCATGTTAAGAACTAAACTGGAGGTTAAGAGCTAGTTGGGTTGCAGAAGTACCCAGCAGCCCACCCATGATCACTGCAGGTGGTTGTGGGCTTCTCCCTGTGGTCCTTAGGGCTGCCTTCTATAGCTGCTGGCCTATGGCAGAGTGCTTCATGTTCTCTAGGGCTGGACTTTGGGGGGTAACAACAAGGGGTTGTTCTTTGCTGAAGACCTTACCTGCTCTCCCCCATTAGGACTCCCTAAGCATCACCTTCCCTTTTCTCCCCAGCTCCTGAATGCATTAGCATCACTTCAGCCAGGTTTATTCCTCAGCCTGGAGTTCGTTGCTTCTCTTTCATAACCCCCCCCCCCAGGAAAGCTGTCTGGGAGCTTTAATACAGCAGGCCCAGCTTTGCTGAAGAGGTTAACTCTACCCTCAGCCATGGGACATGTCCCTTCTCTCTGGTGACGGAGTCACGCTGAGCTCTGAGTCACTTCTCTGTGTGTAAGTTCAAATGTCCATGGTCTTCTATGCTGGCGGGGTGCCCAAGTACAAGAAGAGAGTCCCTTTGCCCTTACAAATCAAGTTCTGAGTTGATTATCTGTTTGCTTGGCCGCGGTGCGTCCTTGTGCGTTGGGAAGATAATCTTCCCATCTGGATGAGGGTCAGGGCAGTTCAGAGCTTTGGCAGAGCAGTGGGAGGGAGGGAATGATGGGTGGCTCCCGGGGGAAGGTCAGGGGCCATAAGCCTAGTGAAGAGCTTGAGGGCTGGGCACTCAGGTTTGTGCTGCCACAGACTCTGGTTATGGCCACAGGTTGCTTAATCTCTGCCTTGGCGAGTAGAAAGGAGTAATTCAAGGAGGTGTGAGTTAAACTGGGGAAGAGAGTGGAAGGGACTGGGAAGCCAGAGGCCCCAAAAGAGGTGGATAATAAATCCAGTCTGCATGTGGAGGTGGGTAATAAATCAGAGCTATTCATCACTTGTATTATAACGACCTAACGTGGGGTTGCTCACACAAGTACCATGCCACAGTCCTGCTTTGCAGTTCATAAGCACAGCAGTGAGTCCAGGGCATTGTATCACACTGTGGAAAAGGAGAAAACCCCAGATGTGTGGGGTGACTGGGAGAGTGGGGTCTTCCCCACTCATACCCCATGGGCTCTGTGGTGAGCAAGGGGTTAGTAAAGGCTGGCTGTGAGTCCCGACTGAGTTTTGCTGGTGCATTAGTGAGAGCCAGGTTGGGCTCCCTGGCTGAAATGTGGGGCTGCTGGCCTAGGGAGGGCAGAATTCACTTCTGATGGGTCAGCATGGATGCATTGGGAAGGGAAAAGCTTGGTGGGACAGGGAAATACCTTGGGATGCAAAATGATCTCACAGTATTGTGGTGGAAAGCCTTGCTCCCAATAGCTATTGGGCTGCTTTGCACTCCTAGGACTAAATGTATAGTGAGAAAGCATGCTCTGAATGACCCTTCCTGCTCTTGTGATCTGTGGCACTGCTGGTGTTCATTTGGTTTTCCTTGCTTACAGTGCCTTGACCATCATGGGGGATGCCAGCATGGGACCTAACGTCTCCCCTCCGGACAGCACCGTGCAGCAGGACTCTTTCTTCAGCATGACAGACGTGTTCCTCATCTCCCTCATCACCGGGCTCCTTACCTACTGGCTGTTCTTCCGCAAGAAAAAGGAGGAAGTGCCAGACCTCCCCAAGATGCAGACAATGTAAGTAACAGCCCTCGGGCAGCATGGGGTCAATGTAGCTGTCTGTCACCGTGGTGAGGCCTTGGAGGCTCTGCAGATGGGTTATAGAGGTGCCCCAGTGAGGGGGCTTGGTCTCAAGGTGGGTTTCTCTCCCCTCATGTTCCTTCTGAGCTGTGTTTTCACCTCTCAATGCAGAAATCCCTGTGGAGGAGCAGTTCTGCCTTAGCCCACCGTGTGGTCCACATCAGTAATGTGCCTTTCCCAAGCGAGGCAAGGCAGGAGGGCCTCTGGCTGTATTTCAAACCCTAAAGGATTTGCTTTGGCTGTTCTGTGTCTCCTGATAAAAGTCATATTTAGATAGATCTGCAGGAAGCTGGACTTGCTCTTATGCAGGTTTCCTATCAGGAATCTTATCTTCCCTTAGCTATGGAGAGAGAAATAGTTCCTGAGCATGAGCTGCTTGGCAGCTCCTGTGGAACTTGCTTGGCTCAGATGCCAGGTTACTGCAGCAGCAGGAGACTGGATTTGGAGAGAGAGAAGTCCTGTTCCACCCTGTCTTCTGCAAAGGGCTTAGGGTCAGGAGCGAGCCGTGTTGGTGGAGATCTGGATGCTTTTGGTTCCTTGTCTCTGTCACGTGCCCAACTTAACACCAGTTTTGTGCTGGACTTTTTAGCTCATTCCTTCTGTTTCCTCCTGGAGCATTGATAAGAGCACTACCAGGTTTGAAGCTGGTGTTGTGCAATACCTTTCCATTCAGTCTCATGGGATCTGCTTCCTGTGTGTGTGCAGTTTGCCCCAGAGAGAGCCAGCCTCAGCCCAGCTCCGTGCTTTCCAGCCTTTGGCCTTTGCAGAAGGTAACCACACAGCAAAGGTCAAGCCTCTGGGTTTGTCACGCAAGGCTGCTCACATGAGGACGCTTGGTGATAAGCCAAGGTGCGTTTCAGGAGGGGATTGATGCTCCTATTACCCTGTGTGTAGAAGATAAGACCACAACTGCTTGCTGTGTTTATCTCAGACCTGTATGTCTACCTCAATGGGTTACACTGCTTTCAGATTACAGGGCTCATCACCCAGTACTTGTGTTGTAATTCAGATCAGAGCTAGAAAGGAGCAGGTTTGGACTCATTGTTTCTGCTCTGATCAGATCAGGACCCTCTGGGGTGGCAGAGTCCTCTGCTTGAAGGCAGGCCAGGGATGCCAGTCCCTGGATAACAGGAGGGGTAACACACAACTAACTCCCAAGCAGGCTGCACGCTGGTGTCCCAGGAGGATGGAAAGTACCTCTTCTGGCTTGGGAAGGTTTGAACAGGAAGCAATATCCCTGGCTGTGGGATCTTGTGCTGGTGGGTGCACATGAGGCTGGTATTCCGTGCCTGCTCAGCCTTACCTTGGGAATTTGTTGTGTTGGATCAGTCGGATACCTTCCCTCTTGAGCCTGCAGGAGAGGGCTGTGTGTATCTGTGCGTGTGCTTGCCTTTGGAGATTGTAATGGGGATGGCTGCGCTGTGCTGAGAGCTCAGAAGTGGCTCTATCCATCTGAAATTAGATCCTGACATGGCACAGGGACTTGGAGAGCTCCCCTGCTCCCCGTCCTTGGGACTATTCCCACCCAGCACCCATCACATGCAGCAATTCCAGAGGCTGTCATGACCTTGCAGAGAAGTTGTGCTGCAGGGAAGCTTTCTGACTCCTTCCTGCATGTGTGTTACCACCTTGTCCTGCTGCAGGACCTCTTCTTAGGGCTTCCATCTGAGACTGGCTGGAGGTTTTGGCTTTGAGCTGACTCTCAGGCATTTTGCCTTCGTTTCCTCCTTGAGCTCCATGCTGCCTTCTCCATCTGCATGGAAGATGCACTGTGCAACTGCGAGAGCAGCTCAGCTGTGGTCAGCACCTCTGTCCAAGTGGAGCTGCTGTGGTCATTGTAGCAAGCTTGGTCTAAGGGCAGCGTGGACTCATAAGGCAAGGCTGTGGCTGGTGGCACATCCATCCTCTGGGGTAGCAACAGCTGCTTCCTGCAGCTTTTGCAGTGTGATTTTATGGGACACTTGGAACCAGGAGGGAAATAAGTGGGGAAAACAAGCTTGTTCAGCCTGGGGTTTCCTTCCCTCCTGTCATCCTTGAGGCTGGGGTTGAGTTTCCTTTCTGATGAACAAGCAAATAGGCAAGATACAGGATAGCACTGTGGATATAGCAGACTGGTCCATGGGCAGGCAGGGAAACGGTTCCAGACCCATGATGACAAAGAGCCCTTGGTGGGGCTTTCTCCAGCTGGAGAACCTTAACCTAAGGAAGTGCTGCTTTCCTTCAGCACATTGTCTGCAGCTCTGCCTTCACTCTCCAAACTGTCCCAGACCTTATCTGGTGGTGCTGGGTGATGGTTTCTGTTGTGTCTCTTTGGCCTCCCAACTTCAGCTTTAGCCCTGGAAGGCTGCAGGACAGCAGTGCTGAGCAGCAATTCAGACACATCACCATGGCTGCTGCTTTCATGGGTTTGCTTGCAACGTGGGGCAGTGCAAGCAGAGCCTCTGACCTGAGCCCTCGGTGCTCTCCTGGGGTTTTGGGAGCTGCTGCTGAGCAGCATGCCTTGATCAAGCCACATTATCTCAGCAGGGTCTGTGAAGGCAATGCTGCTGCTGCAGCTGCCCTTGATTGGAGAAGAATGGATGCACGGTCACAATACCCTATTCTGTACAGCACCTGGGCTGGATTGGCGCTGAGTGGCTCCATCAGCCTGCATGGCACAGGAACAGTCATGACCTTGCCCTGACAACACCTCTCTGGGTTCAGCCACAGCTCAGGTGCTTGCTGAGCCCTCACTCTTCCATCTAAAGCTGTTTTCCTGTCCAATTGCACAGGGAAGGGGCAGAGTCCATCCCATGCAGAGGCTTCCTGCGTACGAGATGTCCTGTACCTGTGTTGTGTAATACGTGTGTGTGGGTGGGCAGGCAGGGATGCTGCTAACTGAGAACTGCTGGTGTTGTGACCATTTTCAGGCTTCATTGAAACCACTGGAGCAGCCTCCCTGCAGCCTGCTCTGCAGATGCCATTAGGGTGAGCAGCTCTCGATGGCCACCACGTTCCTCACAGAGGCATTGCTGGGGAATGCGCTGCTTTATTCTTTGCCTCCTCTGTGTGTTTCTCAATCACAGATTCCTTTCCTTTCTCATGTGCCCGCCCTGGAGTTGTGCAGACTGGGGAGACACAGGCCATTGGTATGCTGGGTGTCACCCCTTCCCTTCTCCCCCCATCCTTAACATTGTTCGGGGCAGAAACTGGCTTATCTCTGCTCCACAGCTATAGAGCAATCCATTCTCCGGTGCTTGTAGGGCTTCCTGTGGCAGGAATTGCTCCAGCTCCTCAGCCTGATTAGCTCTCTTCACTGCCTGCGTGTGGGTTAGAGACAGGCCATCTCTAATTGAATTTAATAGGATCCTGAAGAGAACAAACTCCTTTGAGCTGCCTCCGCAATGGCACTGCCATAGTTACCCGTGGCGTTGCTCACGCGGTGTCTGGAATCACTTCATTCAGCCACAGCGTTGCTTTGCCTTCCTTTTAAAACCAGAGGATACCTCAAAGCAGCTGGGATATAAACAGTTTCCAAGGGAACGGGGCAGGGGGAAGGGTTTTGTGTCCCGTCCCCCTGCTCCGTGCGGATGGGAGAGGGACGTGTGCTGCGGAGCATCCTGGGAGCTTTCATTCTCCACTCCTAATTCCTTTCTGCCACTGCTGCCAGATGTTGGAGTTTCTCAGGGCTGTGTGGATCCACTCGGTTACTTCCAGAGCCCCGCCACTGGGAGCTGAGCGCACAGGACCACTCCTGCTATGACCCGTGCTGGGACCTTTTGTGCCGGCTCTCTTCTCCGTAACAAAAGGCTGACACTTGGCTTTAAAGCCCAGGAGGAGCAGAATGGGAAGGCCTGTGCGTGTGTTGC
The DNA here is from genome assembly GCA_026283785.1 of Coracopsis vasa. Classification (NCBI taxonomy): domain Eukaryota; kingdom Metazoa; phylum Chordata; class Aves; order Psittaciformes; family Psittacidae; genus Coracopsis; species Coracopsis vasa. The sequence goes on along the minus strand of JANHGB010050266.1, from coordinate 10,294 downwards.
TCCAGAGCTAAGTTAGATCCGTCCCCCACACCTCCCCTTGCAGACAGACACGGCTGCCCTGCGACTCTTTGTCTGCCTCTTCCCTACCATGGGCTGTGTGTACTCGGCCCCACGAGAAGAGGCTGCTCTGGAGAGGTGAGTTACTGCCCGATGGGATCATTCCGGCTCGGAGGGTGGCTCTTCCCACCCCAAAGCTGGGAGGAATGGGGTGCCTCTCCCTCCTGGGGCAAGAGGAGAAGGAAGGGGAGAGGCTGTGCTGGACCCTGCTTGGTTTCTATGTGATGGCCAGGCTGTGTTCTCACTTCTGGATGTGTGTGTGCTTCCAGGAGGACAGGCATGGGCATGGGAGCTCTCTGAAGGAGAGGTGCTCAGCTGAGGCAGACTTTGGTATTGTTGCTGAGCTGTTGGGAACTTCCTTCCCTCCTTTCTTTCTCCTGAAGTCAAAGTGAGTGTGGGCTCTCCCCAAGGCTGGGCAGTCTGTCCAAGCTAAAGCCTTGATGCAATGGAGTTAATCCCCTTTCCTCCACCCCTCGCTTCTGACTCTTTAAGTCGCTACCCTGAGATATCTAAGCTGTAAGAGCAGTCGCTGCTCAAAGCACACGTCTCAGTGTTCCTGTCTGTCGTGTGTGTCTTTGGCATCTGGGTGCTTCTGCAGCCCCGAGTTTCAAGCCACTCTGATGAAGCAGTTCCAGGGGGTTGTGTAGCCCTTTCTAAAAGCCAGACTCATTATTTCTGCTGTGTCTGAGCCGCAGACTGTTCCACACCACAGCACTTCAGCACAGGGTTGCTCCTTTGAAAAGGGCCCGGCTCCGTGTGCTGCACCCTATTCCCTTCCAAAGGGAGCTGCTGAAAGGATTTAAACCACTTTCCTTCCCTCCTTTAGAAGCAATTTGTTTAGCAGTTGACCCAGCAGTGGTTTTAATTGGGTCCTGTTTGCAGAGGGCAATGAACCAAAGATGCTCACTGGGGAGCCAAAAGCGAAGCGAGAGCTGAGTCTTGTGAGCGGGCTGGGGGGCAGCTCTGCCAAACCCCCATCCTGGTGGTAGCATTGACAGTGTTGGGGCTGCTCTCAAGATGCTCGTGATATCCCTGTTCCCAACAGGGGACAAATGGCAGTGTGGGGAGACTGGTAACTTCAGAGAGCAAAGTGGAGGGTGCAAAGCAGCACTCTCCTGGGAGCACATCTGCCTTGGGTGGCCTTTTTGGGTAGGGTTTGCTCATCTTCCATGTGTGCTGTACGAGGCTGTAGGTGCTTGGAGCTGTCAGGCCTGGTTATGGAGCTCCTGGATCCCTTTGGGTGAAAGGGGGTGCTTGAAGGTGTGCTTTGGAGTGTCCCCCACCCTGCTGCTCTGCATGTGTGCCCTGCAAATGGCTCTGCACGTCCACAGAGCTCCCTCCCTCTGGGCTGCAGAGTTTAGGAAGCTGTTGGTGAGCTCTGCACATTCTCACATGGGCCTGAGCCAAAACCCATCTGGTTTTTGCCTGGAGGCTTCTCCCTTCCCACAGGACACCCAGCCTTGCATTCCTCCATTGCGAAAGAGAAACGGGAGCTGGTCCCACGTTCCTCCTCCCCACTACTGGAGCTTCAGTAGCAGGGAGAAGACAGCAAGTGAGCTCTTGGCACTTGTCCTCCTGCCTTGAAAAGACCCAGCACCTAATCTGACTGTAGCTAGAGCCACCTCTGCCTGTGGAGCTCCCTAGAGCTGGGTTGCTTTCACTCCAGGGCTCGAAAACCCATGGATGTGCTTAGGATAGCAAAGCTCTTCTGGCTCCCTACCTAATCGAGTAGCCATAGCGGTGTGAATCTGTGCCTTGATGTTACTGCTGCTGCTGTGGGTTATCCCTCTTCCAAGCTAAAGCTGCCTCCATGCAATAAAGCAAACACTTTGTGCTGGAGATCCATGCTGGAGATGGAAACCCCGGTGTGGGAGCCCTGCAGGACCTCATCAGACAGCAGCTGAGGCTCTGTGGGTCTGATGAGCTATGTCCGTTGCTCCGCAGGGCTCTCCAGCTCTGGGACTTGTGTCTGGCCTGTGGTTTTGGGGTGGAAACAGCTGGATTTTAGCCCTGCCTGACTTCAAGCTTGGGGAATCTGCCCTGGGGGGCATGGCTCAGGACTGAGCTGCCGCAGTGAGGGAAGCAGGGAGCTCTCCATTCCCTTCTTTCCCACCATGGCTTGCCCCCTGAGGTTTATCCAGAGACCTGCTCGTGCATTGTAGCTCTGTGAGGTCCTTGTAACCTGCTCAGCTGTGAAACCTCTGATGGAGGAAAGGTTTCCTGACACCCAGGGCTGAGTGCCTGTGGATTTACTGATGGAGGTAGGGCAGGGGGTCAGCCTTCTCCCTCTGAGACCCCGCTCCATGGTTGTGTGTGCAGCAGCTCCCCAGCGGAGTGATGGACATTCCTGGGTAAATAAGAGCGGGATATGGGGACTCCCACCCCTTTAGGCAGTTGTCCTGAGATTCTGGGGCTCTTTTCCTCAATTGCATGTTCCTGACCTTAAAGAATGGACATGTTCATCTGAAAGGATGCTCCTCTTGTCTTTCAGAGCAGCTCCGGTGAGAGACAGCAGCTTCATTGAGAAGATGAAGAAGACGGTAAGCTGCTTGCTCTGGCTCCATGGGGTGCTGAGAAGGGAGCTTGTGTCCCTCCTTCCCTTCAGTCTGGCTGTCACAGAGGGGACTGGTTTGGATGCAGACACATGCATCCAACATTGAAGTGAAATTTTGGGGCAAAAAGAGAGTAACACGAGATCAAAGTCAGGAGGGAAATGGCAGAGACTTTCAAGTCATTGCTTGGCTGTTGCTCATGTGCGTGCTTGGTTCCCAGACTGGCTCACTCTGGAATGGGAGTTGTTGTACACAGAACTGGCAGCTTTTGGCTGTGCTGGACTGGACACAAGAGGAAGCAGAGGAAGAAGCAAGGGCTGGATGTATTTCCTGTTTCACTTCAAAGCAGCTGGCTTGGGGCAGAGCAGGAGCTCCGGTGCTTAGGCACTTTGCCAGAGCTTTGGGAGCCATTCTCATCCAGGGAGTTCCCTGTTACAGGAGTCCCGCTGCAGCCTTGAGGCTGAGGGTAGATCTCAAGGGTTTGTTCTTTACTTTGGGTGTTAGTCTGATCTGAGTCACCTCTCTGAGGCTGACAAGGGCCATGTTCTTAATACCTCTTGTAGTTGTGTGCCACAAACCCAGTGGGGAGTGCTGTACAAGCGCAGACTGCTGGTTGCCTTTAGGTTGCAGTGCAGAGCTCCTGATCCTAGGTGTTTCCTTTGCCTCTAAGATGTGCTCATCCAGGCATTTGCTAAATGGATAATCACCATTTAACAGGGATTTCTCCTCCTCTCCAGGGGCGGAACATTGTGGTTTTCTATGGTTCCCAGACGGGTACAGCAGAGGAGTTTGCCAATCGTCTCTCCAAAGATGCTCATCGCTACGGCCTGCGGGGCATGGCAGCAGATCCAGAGGAGTATGACCTGGTAATTTAACCATGAACAGCCTCAGGATAGGCAACATCCTTTTAGTGAACCCTAAAATCCCAGAAGGAGCCTGATCAAGGGATAAGTTGCCCTTTTAGTGGTGTCATTTAAGGAAGAAAAGGTCAGCCTGAGAGATGCAGAGATGGGCTTGGTCCTTGCTATGGAATGCTGCTTTGTGACTGAAAGAGGAAGGTAACCTGGAGTGTTTGGGAGTTGAGTCATCCACTGGCAGCATGAAACTTGCTCTGTTCCTTCAGTGGTTAGCACTGATCCCATACTGCTGCAGTCTTGGACAGAGGCATTGACATTGTGGTGTTCTCCAGAGTGAACAACAATCCTGGTCCCTTAAAGCTTTGGAAAATCCCATGATGTTTTCTGGTGGGGTAGAAGTGTTGGCTTGCAGTCAGTGAGGGTGGTTACCTTTATTTCCCCTGCCCTTTTGGGTGGGTTTGGCCTTTCCCAACCCCATTTGTAACCAGCTGCTTGCCATTGCATGGTGCTGTTCTGCACACCAGAGCTGTAGAGTAGGAATAAGCTTGCCCAATAACCACACTGCAGGATCCTTGAGGGCTTGTTCTTTCCTTTGGCTGCAGTCAGACCTGAGTCGCCTCTCTGAGATCGACAAGTCCTTAGCTGTGTTCTGCATGGCCACGTATGGGGAAGGGGACCCCACAGACAATGCCCAAGACTTCTATGACTGGCTGCAGGAGGCTGATGCTGACTTGTCCGGTCTCCGGTTTGCGGTAAGTGGCTCCATTCCAGTTTATGTTGTATTTGGGCAGCAGAGTCAGAAGCCTTCCATTGTGCCTGCACATGGCTTGGGTGAAGACACAACATGATGTATGTGCCTGTGTCAGGTGCAGCCAGGTTCATGGACGCTTGCAAACATCCATCTGGGGGCTTTAAATACAGATATTGGAGAACTCTTCACTCTCTCATCACAAGGGATTTGCTGGGAATGTTTTGCCACAAACAGGCAGCAGGCCTTGAATACAAGGTCTCTAAATGAGTCAGAGGCTGCTGCTGCTGTTCAGGAGCTAATTGAGCAGCCTTGGGCCAGCTCTTCTCCCACAGATTAAATCACTTGGTGGAGTGTGGAGCTCTTTTCCTCTGCTGAATAATTGGCTGAGATGCAGCCACCTCGCCTAAACCCCAGCCAAATTCCTTAGGCAGCACAATGACTGCAAGTGAGGAGAAAAGCCACTGCTGGAGACGTTAAGCTGCTGTATAAAGCAGTGAGCAAACGTTTGCTGAGCTGTTTGTGGGAGGCAAGGGACAGCAATGGGTGTCCAGGCTCTTACTGATCCCTTGAGGAGATGGTGCAGGCAGCCTTTATATCCTCTTGACATGGGGTGCTGGTGCCTACTGATCACTCCCCAGTGGTAGATCCTTCCTCAAGGCCCACAAATGGGGAGCTGGGAGAGGTCTGGCTGTCTGTCTTCAACATCCCTTGCTGGGTGATACTGGTCAGAGGATGCCAACAGGGTGGGAAAAGTCAGTCCTCTGCTTCTTCATGCTCATCAGTGTTCCCTTCCAGGTCTTTGGGCTGGGGAATAAGACTTACGAGCACTTCAATGCCATGGGGAAGTATGTGGATAAGAGACTGGAAGAACTTGGAGCCCAGCGTATCTTTGAACTTGGGCTGGGAGATGATGATGGCAAGTGAGTAGCATGGCTTGGAATGGCACAGCGTGTTGGAAGGGAGTTGGCTCTGCTGCTGAGACAGCAATAAACTCCATAGGGATAGCTATGGGAGCTGACATGCCTCTGAGTTTGTGTCTGTCTGCTCTCACCCACAACCAGATCCCTGTACACTTAGAGTATCCTAGGGGATCCTGTGTCTGGAGAATCCCACATCACCTTTAAATGACCATAGTTACATACCTGAAGAGGCTTTGCAGTCTGCTTTGCACTGCTGCAGCTCCATTGCTAACCCAGCCTGTATGGATAAACTTATTTATCCCTGTGGTGCAGGAAAACTGTTTCCATGTGGACTGTTGGTTTAATGGTGGAAGGCAGCAATTTTCCACCTTGGACAATGATTTTTCTCTGGGTGCACCCTGTGGGTAGCAGCATAACCTGGGAAAATCACATCATCCTGTGCCTTTACCTCAAAGGGCAGCAAGATCTGATGGAGGGATGGATGTGCTGTGTGCGGGAGGCTCAGCATAGAACCATAAGCATTGCTATGGTGGAATCTGCCTGCAAGGAGGGTGCCTGAGGGGTGGGCAAAGGGGAGATGAGTTAAAGACTGAACCTGGGTAGCAGAGCTTTCCTTGGTACAGAAGGTGAAGAGAGGGGTGCCTGGTATAGCAACAGTTCCCAAGGAACCTGAAGATGCTCTCCTGTGGGCATGGGGAGGTACCAAACTGCTTGTGTCCAGGGGCAAATGGCTTTCCCCATGGTGAAGGCATCAAAGTGTTTGGGTCCAGGGGCAAATGGCTTTTGCCATGGGGAAGGCAGGAATTCCATAGGGATCTTGGTGAGCCACAGCTCATTGAATCTTTGTTTTGTCCTGGCCAGCCTGGAAGAAGACTTCATCACCTGGAGGGAGCAGTTCTGGCCAGCGGTGTGTGAGCACTTCGGGGTGGAGGCTACAGGAGAAGAGTCCAGGTGGGTATGGGAGCAGGGTCTTGTGGTTGCTAACAGAGATTGGCCACCTCTGACTGTGGCTGTGCCGCCAGCCCTGAGCTGCTCTTCCCTCTCCAGACTTGAGAGGGCCCTTGTGAAGTGCTGCTTCCAGCTGTACCTTGGGATTTCCAGCTTGACTTTGTCCTCTTTCCCCTTTCCTCCTCCAGCATCCGGCAGTACGAGCTGGTGGTGCACACGGATGTGAACATGAACAAGGTCTACACCGGTGAGATGGGTCGGCTCAAGAGCTATGAGAACCAGAAGCCGTAAGTGCCAGTCCACCCTGGACAGGACCAACTGATGGATCCTTGCTCTTCCCAACAGCACCCGCTCTGCAGGCAGGGTCATTTCTGCAGTGCAGCCGTGGGGAGGTCTCTGCCCAAGAGAAATGGGCTCAGGTCTCCACTGGGGCTCTCAGGTTCCCCAGTTATGAACCATAAGTTGTGTGAGGATGGCTGTGTTCACATGTGCTGTTTGGGTGATACAAATGACCTCCTGAGGTCACTCAGAGCCTTTCCTCACCTGGGGTAGCTGATGCACAGTGGGGAGATGAGCTGTGTAAGTTAAAGCCAACCTGAAGTATTTCTTTGGGCTGTGACAGTCCCTGGGTAGCAGCAGGAGCATCATTTGTTTAGTGCCATGGTCTGCTTTGAAACCCAAACCAGGACAGCCCTGTGCTCACATGCAGGGAGCCTGCTCTGGGGGCAGAGGGAGCGTGCCTGGATGCAGAGAACCTGCAGGAGGGTAACACAGAGGGTGTTTGTCTTCCTTTCCAGGCCGTTTGATGCCAAGAACCCCTTCCTGGCCCAGGTGACAGAGAACCGCAAGCTGAACGAGGGTGGAGAGCGGCACCTCATGCATCTGGAGCTGGACATCTCCAATTCCAAAATCAGGTAGCTTCCCATGGGAGACTGAGCCTCTGTGGTGGCAGGAGCAGTCTGCACCAGGAGCAAGGAACAAGGATGTGGCACTGGCCTCATCCAGCGCTTCAGGAGGGGAGCTTGTTCTCATAATCACTTGACACTGCCTCTGTGGGCTTCTGTACCATGTATCAGGTACCCCACATGAGGACTTGCTCCCAGCTCTTGCACTGCAGGGGTTTTGAGCTGCTTTGTTCCTTGCCTGTCCTGGAATTGGCCTATTCCTGCTGGAAGTCTGATCTAATTGAAATCTGTAGCAAAAACTGCTGTTATCTTGGAGGTCCCTTGGGAAAACCCTGGCTCCTAAAACCATCATTCCACAATGCTCCTTTCTGCTTTGCTGGTGGCTCATTGGGAGCCCTGATTGTGCAGGCACCCTGTAGCAGCTCAGATCTTGGTGTGCTCCTACTGCCCCTTGCACCAGCCCGTTTGACATCCAGCTGAGCAGGTCGGGGTGGATGGGAAGCAGTTTCATCTGCTCTCCTCCTGCTCTCATGCCAGGTATGAATCCGGGGACCACGTGGCTGTGTACCCAGCCAACGACTCCTCTCTGGTCAATCAGATTGGGGAGATCCTGGGCACGAATCTGGACACGATCATGTCCCTGAACAACTTGGATGGTGAGTATGGATCACCCTCAATGTCTGCAGTTCTCCTCCCGCAGCTGTGGCCTCTGTCCTTCCCACCAGAGCAGGAGCCAGGTCACCTGCAGGTCCCATAGGGCACCTCCAGGCAGACAGAGATGTCCTCTTGCCACTTGGAATGCCGTGGCGTTTTAACAGTGGCACAGAGCCTGCTTGCTGCGAGCCAGCTGAAGTGGGTCAGTTGTGAAATGCACTTGGGTGCCATTCAACAGCACATTATGCAACAGCACGCTCCTCATGACAGAGCATCAGCCCACCCGAGCATCCCTCTGCCGCAGCAGCCCCGGCCCTCAACAGGGGCCTTAGTGTCTGGGATGCTGTTATTCAGCCCTTGGAGGAGGCGCAGCAGGGAGCACTTGTGCTGATACAAAGAGCTCTTCTTGGGCAGTGCTCCCAGCAGAGCTGGCTTCTGGCAGGAGGGAGATGGCAGCTGCTGCCCATCTTGCTCCTGAAGCAGCCTGACCTCAGGCATCGGGTATGGTCATCCAGAAGCTTTAAGAGAGCTCCTGTCCGTTAAGGACCTCTTAATCTGTGGGACTGGATGGCTCCAGCCTTGTCTGCTGATGCTTACCCTTCCCAAGGGGGCTCTGAGCACAACTGTCCATGGACAAAGGAGACTGAGAACACTTTTGAGGCCAGATCTGAAGGAGGCATAAATGTATGAGGCCAAATTAGCTGTGGAGAACAGGCACCCGGCTTGGTCTGGAGTTCATTGGGTGCTTCTGTGTATGGGTATCTCGGGGCAGAGAGCCCCACTTGGTGGAGCACAGGGTGTATTGTTCTGCTGATAAGCTGCCAGGCAGCATCTGTGGAACACAAAATGAGCCATTGGGAGATGGAGCTGCTTTCATGTGGGATCAGGGCGGATTGAGCCCAGGGCTCCCTGAAGCCTGTTCCCTTGCTCTATCTCCAGCTCTCATCCACTGCATGTATCTGCTGGCACAAAACCAGACATAACAGCCTGTGGTTGCTGACTTCCAGTTTCTTTTCCTCTCCCTGCTCTCCAGAGGAATCCAATAAGAAGCATCCCTTCCCCTGCCCCACGTCCTACCGCACAGCGCTCACGTACTACCTGGACATCACCAACCCGCCCCGCACCAACGTGCTCTATGAGCTGGCTCAGTACGCCACGGACCCCAGCGAGCAGGAGCGCCTCCGGAAGATGGCATCGTCTGCTCCCGAGGGCAAGGTGGGAACCGTGGCCTTCCCAGCATCGCTACTGGGCTCAACTGGGTGCTGGGGTGTCCCCAGAAGGGATGCAGAGAGCTGGGGGCTCGCTGCTCTCATAGGGCAGTTGTAATGCGTGTGCCCTCCTTGCCCGCAGGCTCTGTACCTCAGCTGGGTGGTGGAAGCCCGGAGGAACATCCTGGCCATCCTGCAGGATATGCCCTCGCTCTGCCCCCCCATTGACCACCTGTGTGAGCTCCTGCCCCGCCTGCAAGCCCGCTACTACTCCATCGCCTCCTCCTCCAAGGTGAGTGTGCAGGGCTGAGGCTGCTGAGGGACCCCTTCAGCTGCAGCCCCACGGTGCCATGTGGGGGGCTGGACATGGGGAACTCACCCTGGCAATGGTTTCTGTGAGAGGGGCACCTTTAGTTCTCCCTATGCATGAGAAGAGGGGGTGCAGAGGATCCCACACCGCATCCAGTTGTACTTGGGTATCACCACCTTTCCCCTACAGCCCTGCTGCTCTTCACCCACAGGCCTTGCTTTCAGGGCTTGGAAGCAAGGTGGCACTTTAGGGGTTGGTCAAAATTGACTCATTGCTTTGTGCCTGAAGCCCTTGAGGCTGTTGGCATTACTGTGATGAGTTGGGTGCAAGACAGAAGCCCCGTGTGGGGTCCAGTGGGAGGTTTGCTCTGCCTTGGTTTGTTGGGTTAAACTCCTGCTCCTCCCTGAACACACTGAGCTGTGGGGCTGCCCCTGCCTGGCACTGACCCCCCTTTCCCTGCAGGTTCACCCCAACTCCATCCACATCTGTGCCGTGACGGTGGAGTACGAGACCAAGACGGGCCGGGTGAACAAAGGGGTGGCCACCAACTGGCTCAAGGGGAAGGTGCCCACTGACAACAGGAGCAGCTCCCTGGGGCCCAGCGACAACGGGAGCAGCTCCCTGGTGCCCATGTACGTGAGGAAGTCTCAGTTCCGCCTGCCCTTCAAGCCCAGCACCCCCGTCATCATGATCGGACCAGGCACTGGTGTCGCCCCATTCATGGGCTTCATTCAGGAGCGGGCCTGGCTCAAGCAGCAAGGTGAGTGCCCCCGGGGACCGGGGCCACTGCAGGAGGGTGCTTTGTGGCCTCAGGAGGTGCAGCTCGTGCTGCTCCCATCAGCCATGGGTTTAGGCAAGAGCAGGGTGCACAGCAGCGAAGGGGGTTTGCTCAGTGTGAGGATGCTCTGTGCCCCTCCGGGCCATAGAGGGGGGCAGATAGACCTGAGTCAGTTCTCTGGCCCCTGCCCCTGTGTCTCTGGATAACCACAGCAGTCACTTTAGACTCATTTCTATGGCTGCTTCTGGGAATTGGTCTCGAGCTTCCCATCGGGAGCAGAAGCAATCACAGAATCCCAGACTGGGTTGGATTGGAAGGGACCTTAAAGCTCATCCAGCCCCAACCCCTGCCACA
>JANHGB010050264.1:0-31456 GCA_026283785.1 Coracopsis vasa | reverse complement strand
GAAAAAATTAACCAGTCACCCACAAAGCAGTCTGGGGTTCTATGATATTATCTGCCAACAACTCTAAAGGGCTGTGGTCAGGATGTATTTTCTAGGTATGAAGAACACTCAGAATCAACTAATTCCATTTTGTTGCTGCACAGCCTAAACCTAAAAGAATACACCATAAGGAGCAAAACACAGGAATTCACAACAGTCGCTAAAATGAAATGGAACTGTGATTTAATATTGCAATTTAGTGCAAGATCCATGGAAATGGAACACCTGGTGTGTTACCCCTAATGTGCTTTCCTATGTGAGTGTAGGAAAGCACTTAGCTGAGCCTCCATTTATCTTCCAATAAGCCAGATGTCTTATTTACCTATTTACCAGTGGGGTAATTGCCATGGACTTTAATGGCCTCCTTATCAGGCACAGTGTTTTCAGGCTAAAAGGCGCTATCGGGTGCAAGGCACAGACAGTGAGGAGCAGGGCTGGCATATCAGGAGGGTGTTTGTCAAATCATTTACCAAATGAATCTATAACCTTTGGCAATGCAATCTGAAGGAAGCGGCTCTGCACAGACACAAGCATGACTGAAGCGCTGGAGTGACAATAAAACCCAAAGCAAGTGATCATGACATGGACCACAATGTTCTCTCTCCCTATTACATTGCATCATCAATGCTAATTTAATTTCTCTCTGGAAATGGTATAACTACCTGTTATAGTTATCTACACTCTAAGTACATTTCTATTTTTCCCTATATCCTTGTGTCAGGAATTTGTCAGCATTTGGTGGCACTTTTGCTCCTGATTAATCCCATGTTACCATCTGTCTGCTCCTGACAAATCCCATTTGGGAAAGCATCCTGTAAGGGCTTGGAAACCCTCAGGATGTGTAGATGGATGTCATTTCCTTGAGCTGATCTGCTCCCCAGACTCCCTGATGGCATCCCTTGAGCAGGTGAGTGTTCAGATGGCATAAATCAGCTGAGCTCTCTTGGGACTCATTTACATCAACCAAGAATCCAGCCCAAAATATAGAGCTATTTCCTACACATCAGACTGACAGACTGTATCCCTTACTGAAAGGATCATTATCAGCAAAAGAAGTGCTGGAAACACTTAAAAAATGGTGCTGGAACTGCAATTCTGGCAACCTTTTTGCACAGCAAGTGAAGGAGGGGAAGATGAGATGCTCCACACTAGCCCTTGTCCATGCCCTGGGTGCATTGACAGAGACATGAGAAAGGTTTTGCCTGTCAAGCCTGTTTCTTACAATTATCTTAAAGGACAAAATAACCAAACCAGAAGATGCTGGATGATAAACCAAAGATTATTGACAACTTGTGTGGAAACTGCCTTTGGCAAAGTCGATCAGCATTAAATGGACACCCGTCTTTGTGAAGGGTATTTAGAAATAGGAATTTGGGACACAACAACGTGACAAACGCCTGTCCAGGGTTGTGCCATGCCCAACAGAGCCAAGAAGAATCAAAGAATAATAGTGAGACAATACAGCTGCCTAATGAAGGAACAAAAATGACCATTGTTACTAAGGGAAAACAGAAGGATGTTAGCAGTTAATTTTACCATGGTATAAACTATTAAATTCATAGGTACTGGAGGATTCAGGGAAGGCACACTGCATTGTAACATATGAGACCATGTGAAGAACTATCCCCAATCCATGCAGATATCAACAATGACAACCAAAGTGAATCTCTGAGCTCTGCCTAAGATGACTAGACACTCATAAAGCTAAAAGCTGGATCTAATCTAAACAAGAGTTATATTCTGCCTCTCCTCCTCACATCGAAGGATAGTAGAAATGATACCTCATTCTCTCAGTCATCCCTTTGACTTCAGGATCAGGAATGCAGCTGAGGATGCTAATGGAAATGAAACCACACAGTGCAAAGGGACATTCGCAGTGCAAATGTAAATGACACTGTGCAGCCATAGGACCATGACTACATGGGGTTAAGGGGACTTGGCACGATCCGGCTGTGTGGCTACAGCCCTGCAAACAGATCTCTGGATTAACAGCCCTAAGTAAATAGCCAGAGTAAAAAGAAGAGCAGAGTTTGATGCTGTTCACTGAAGTCTTGTCCTGCAGCACACCCAGCTCTGATTTGCTTTTGCTCTGGCAGATACAAGAGGAAAAACATGCAAAGCTTCCCCGTGGATTGCAAAACAAATGAGAGATTTCAGTAAGTTTACTTAATTGCTATCAGCATTAAAGGCACCTGAAGGGAATCAGTCATAGAATAGCATAATTTGTAGTGGATAATAAATTACATTTTCCTCTATTTACCATCCTGGGAAAAATCTGTTCAAGACTTTATAATTGAAACTCCTGAACATTGTTCAACTAAAGGTTTTTGATTGGAAAATAATCTATTTTTTAAACATCCTTTTGCTTTTTCCCCTAAAAATACTGTTTGCTCTCTTGAGAAATGTCACCGAAAATTATTCACTGTCATTCTTCATCAGAACTGCTAATCAAACCTTTCTTTACCCATCGAACCGCTTGAAGCCATAAGATTTCCACACCTAATTCCATTTCTGAGTCAAACAACAAAACAAATTACTTTAATCCCTTATATTAACAGTAATAAAGATTATATTGGAAGATATGGAAGCATTCAGGCATGTGGGGGATTCATCAAGTTGTCCCTTTCACTCTGTACCCTGCATTGATGAGCTCCATCAGTCGCAGTGACCATGAGAAAGCATCTTTTCTGTCTGGGGTTTTTATTGTGGGGCTTTTTATCCATTTCTCACTTTGGGATCATTCATTTGCATCAAAGGGGTGCAATTTGATTTTGTGCATCCGCATGGATTCATAGAAAACAAGACTATCACCAGTATACTGAATTTGCAGTTAAATCTCATGTCTATAGGTTATAAGCAGATTCCTTGGAACAGAAAATGAGGAACTTATAAGCTCTTACCATAATTCCAGTGAGAAGAAAATGAAAAGTGTTTACTTACTGATGTGTATAGGTATCCTTCACTGTTCATTGCCAGATACAGTTTTGTTTGAACCCCCTGAATCGCCACCACTCGTAAACCCACAGGTATGAGGTTAAACAAAGCTAGGAGAGAAAGGAGACAGAGAGCAAAATTAATCCTTTAGAAGATGCAGAGTAAATAGAGAATTAGACCATAACTACCAGAACCAGATAAAAAACGCCCATTAAAGTGTATATTAATTTTAGTGGGTGCTGTAGAATATTGCTATTACTGTGTTCTTCTGCAGCAATTTCCACCAATAGCTCCAAAACTATCTACAGAAGTTATCAATGTATCTCCCCCGTTCTGATGGTGAACTGGAGGCACTGAGAGCTAAAAGGACTCACCTGCCTCATGAGCGGAATCCAGGGTCTGCTGAACTAAACACGCTTAATTTGGGATTTTGTGGTTTTTCTTTTCTTTTTAAATAAGTGCAAAAATAATTTAATTTGAACACAAATATTTTCAAGATGATCAAAACTTTCTTTTTTTTTTTTTGCAAATTCAGTAAATATTTTTGACCAAAAAGAGCAAAATGAAATGCAGGGAAGTTAAAAACCTTCATTAACATCTCAAAAAGTTTCCACTCAGAACTCATTGGGTTTTTTTTTCTCTTTTTGAGAGGAGAATGGGTGTGAAAAAGCGGAGTTCAATAACTTCCAAATGAAATGAAATGACAGCATATTCTTTAGCTCAAGCCCTAAATCTGTGCTTTCAATTTGAGCTGCTCCGAATGTTCTGCTTGCGTTTCTGCTTGTACACATGCTAATAGTGGCAGGATTTGTAAGCAGAGATATGTCTCTTCAAAACTGAAGATTCCGGTTTGTAAAGAGGCAAATTAAATAAGAAATAAGGAAAGAAAAGCAAAGCTCTGCCATAGCTTAGATTCCTGGATACATTAAAATTGAACACAAGTAATACGAGTGGAATCCAGCACTCTGTGTTCAACAGTAAAGACTAAAAATAAAGGGAGTTAAGGAAATGTTCAAGAACTGTTCTCATAACCCAAAGCATCTCCTTCCAGTCTGTTGTAGAAATGCAGAGATGGGATGAAGTAATGCCAAGCTGGCTCTTATTTCCAATGGTTTATTACTTGGCTGGAAAACTCCGATCTGCTTCAGGCTGAGGTGTAGTATTTATGGTCACTGTCTGAGGCCAATTTAAAACTGAATTATGGAATTGAAATATTTGTATTAATTTCAAAAGAATAAGCTAAGAATGATGAGCCATTTTAAATCCCTTTTTCAGCCTGACAACCCCCAAATGGTCACACTTAATTCAATGCAAACTTGCAGCTTGGCAGCATTTAATACAGAACCTAAATTATAGGTGTGGGCATGTCAAGAGTGTGTCCAAAAAGGTGAGAGCAAACGTACACATGCCCTACTTTGATACAGGCATGGTCAGAAGTTAACACTGGGCAGTGAGGATGAAGGACTAAATGCTGGTGAAAAGAGCCTTGTTCCAGCTCTGGAACCTGAGCATCTCAGTCCAAGGCTGGGTGGAGAAGGGGTGCCATAGGTGCCATAGGCTTAGGACTGGCCCACTGTGATTTATGGGTACTCTGCTCTGAGGCTGGGGCCTTTGGGAATTGAATTTCCTACAATGGTGGCATATAGCAGAGCAGGTGGAAATATCCAGCTAATAAATAATGTAGGAGATCATAAAATCATACCTCTGTTGGCTTTTTTCCCCCCCTCATACACGAGTGCACATGCAGATACAAACACAGACACACAGAGCTCCTCCTCACACTCGCCTCAAGCAACACAAATGGCTTTTTCTTCACTAGAAAAATTAAAGCTTTTAGTTTTGTGTACTTTTTGGCAAACAAAACTTAGATTTTCAGTGAGTGGAATGCTAAGGGAAATGGATTTCTCATCCATTCGACTAAGTGCTTGAATTTATTTGGGGAAGAAGATATTCCCTGCCTGACTCAGTAAATATTCCCCTGGAGAGCCCTTTTTTCCAGTTCAACCCCCAAAAGCAGCATTGGATCTCTGTGTAGGCAAGAGTGCCCAATTTAAAGCTCAGTATCCAGGCAGAACCTGGAGGTCTCTTTTAAAAGGTGCTTTCATAATGGTGTGTGTACGAGTTGGGCATTTCCAGCACAAGGGTAGAAGTACAGGCTCCACTCTAAATAGTGCTACAACTAGCTGAGGGCAGGGCAAAGCCTGGGACAGTGCAGAAGATGCAGCTCACAAGGCACAGAGATTGGTTTTAGTGAGAGATCCCTGTGCTCTGCTTGGCAAAGCAAGCAGAGATAATGGGGCTGAGCAAGCTCTGCCGGGGAGGGCTGGGGCACCCACTGCAATGAGTGCTCTGCTGCTTCCCTTGGCTGCTGAGCAGGTTTTGCTGCCATAAACCTACATGCTCTATTTTGAGGTAAGACGAGGGTTGGGCACACTCTGGTTTAGACATCGGTGGGATTAGCAGCTGCTGTGGCACAGATTATGGGAAGTTACAGAAGGGCTGTGGGGGAGTAATGCTGGCTCTGCTGCTGTGAAGGGGAGAGGGACCGGCTGGTGGAGGGGTGCACAGTCTGTCCTATGTGCAGCCAGACACATAGCCAGGCTGCCCTAGCTCCCACCTCCCAGGCGAGGGGACATTGGCACCCCTTTATCAACAGCTATTGCTCCCACTGTCCAGCAGCAAGTCCAAGTCTGGCTTCTGTAACTGAGTGGCTTGTCCATGACCACTGACTGCTGATGGGGCCAGCAGCAGAGCCATGCAGACCCTCTCTGCAAGCCGTGGACAACAGGTCTGAGATGCTGTCACATTTCTAGGGGTTGACCCTCACATGGACAGGTGTGACAGAAATAGTGGCAAAAAATAAGCCACAGGGAAATAAATTGCTTGCTACTATGATCAATCTGTGCTAGGATAAACTAATGCAAAGTTATTCACCTCCTCGCCTTTCCCTACACATTTGCACTGTTGAAAACAGGGATATAATATCCATCACAATGAAAAACTTGGTGGTGCCTAAGGGAGAGATGATCTTGGCTATGGCCCTTGTGCAATATAAGCTGACAGAGAATTAAAGCTGCAAAATGAGCAGCAGTGGGCCACAGCTGGAGTTATGACATTACTGTGAGGTCTGTGCCATCCTTGGCTTGGCTACCTGGACCTTCGTATGCTTTCTGCAGGACACCGTGTCCTACATTTCCTTATTTTATCAGTCTTGAAATCTCTTTGTCTTGCCAAAATTGGGGAATAAATTCTGCTTTGATTTGAAACCTTGCCCTATTTAACACATGTAATGAGACAAAATCTGTTTCCCAGCCAGGAAATCCTTTCCACGAGGCACTTCCTCGAATCATACGGACTCTTGGCTAGAACCAGGCTGTGCTGAGTGCTACAGCTCCTCAAATCCATACTTCACTTCCTGCCTAAACTGTGCTCCAAAATCTCAGCTTGCTTTTAAACTCCCTACAATTGTGGATGCCACCTTGCTTTTGTGAACCCTATGTGCAGCACTGGGTCTGCTCCCAGCTCAGGGGCCTAAAGGGATCTTCAGGCAAACTTCCTAGCCAGTTCCAGGTAGCAAGCAATGGAGAGGACTCCTGGCCTCAGGCTGCTGTCAGGAGCGAGCTGGCTCTTGGGGGCTGCAAGCTCTCCCCATCCCTACCACAGATAAGGAAGAGTACTTGTGAAGTTAAACAAGGCAGAGCAGAGATGGACGTTGGCTATGGGCTGCTCTAAGCAATGCAGCTGCAGAGTCCTAGTGCTGTGCAACCACTCTGTTGGCCAGAGCTGTATTTGAGAATGTTCCTCTTATTTAGTGGAGTTTTAACTATTGCACTGCAAATGGTGTTAGAGTTGGTGAAGGTGGCAAAAGGATACAGGAATGATATCCTTAAGGAGGTACAAAGAAGAGAATAGATGGGAGAAGGAGTCCCCACTCATTTGGAGGGGACTGCAAGTCCTGTGGCTTCCCCACAGTGCTATGGGCTAAAGGAGAGATGTGTCTGCAGATATTGGAAGAAAGGATTTTAGGGGGCCTGATCCACTTCACACTTATGGGAGCAAGCCCTCGGGGGGAGCCCCTTCTGTGGCCTCTGATCCGCAGCATAAATCAGTGTCTTACTAGCTCCACCAAAAATATTGCAATTAAGATCATTTTAGTACTGTAGGACATTCAGGTCCATACATCTACCTTAAATGAAAGAGGAGTATCTACAAAAGCATGTGTTTTCTTATGATAAAACCCTCCTCTGTTTGGAACACTCAGATACTGCAGCTCAGCTGCAACCATTTATGGGCTAATTCCATTATATTTGAGTATTCAACATTTTGGAAGGCTGGTATCCAACAACAAGGAGGTTTTATGATTTCCTTTGTAATCTACCAGGTTATGGTGAATTTAAGGACACAGTGAAAACAAAGATACCTTAGAAACAGACACGTTTGTATTTCCATATGTTTTATCTTGTTTCACATCTCAGAATCCCTATTAGAGATTTGATTCTGAGCAAAGTATTGGAATGAAAAACTGATTTATAGCAGGTATTTCATGCTTTGATGGAAAATAGTAAGGTCTGCCTATTTCTTCTAAGATAATTAACAGAATTACCCTGAAATCCTGACTAATCTGCACTGACTTTTAAAAAATCATAAATATTAGATCACTCACTTGAAAGAAAAGCAACGTTTAAGGTCCATAAGGATCATCCTTGGAGTAAATTTTGTGGCTGCACCGAGTAGAGCTCTATAAGATGGCAGCAGCCGCTCAGCATCGCACCAACCTGGTCTTTGTGCCGCTGGTAAGGATGCGATCTGGAGCCAGTATCCAAACAGATCCTATGCTTAGGCTCTGCCCTAAGGCAAGCACCTTCAGTGGCTGCAGAGGAGATCTCCTCCAGCAGCAGAGCCAGCTCCTTCCTGCCACGGCTCAGAAGTTAACATAGGGATGCAAAGAGGATTAAAGAGGGTGCGGGAGAAGGGTGGGAGCAAGCAACTGGACAAACAAGATACGATACTTCCTACTGCATCTAGCGCTCACTCTGCCATATTCTACCATCCTGCAAAATGAAACGATGGTTCACCTGCAAATGCTTCTCATATGAAAAGGATGGCACTTAAATCTGTGCTTCTTAACAATTAAAAACACAGGTCTGCCTGTTGAGTTTATGGTTTGCTGTCTAGTGGCCTGAAATACCTTCTCAAAACTCTTTGTGCCTCCTAACTCTCTTCAGAACAGTAAGAGAGTGTAAGCTCTGTGAAACACTTGAGTGTTTTATTTACACACACCCAATCTCTCCTCGAGGCATCTTTTCCTGTTTTCTATTCATTCTCCAAGTTGAGAACCCCGAAAGACCCAAAGCTGGGTCTTTCAAGATAGAAGACCCAAGACAGAAAAGCTGGAGGAAATCTGGTTAAAAGATGAAGGTGTAATTAAGCTTAGGTGGGGTAAAAAATAATAGTAATAATAGCAAAATGTGAACTTTAAAATGATGAACTCTCATTGTGTGAAATAACACGGCTCTGGTTGAATGAGCCCCTGTTTCAGAGTGGAGATAGTGTTATTCTATTTCAGGCGCTCTGAGTAGGCGAGCAAATTTTCCCTGTTGGAAAAAAAACTCCTAATAAAATCCAAAGGACAGCAAGGAACTTCTCTGGATTACCATGGAGATAACATTTGCTTTGTTTGTCATATGTGTCATCATTACCTCCTCTAGTTCATTATTTCTAGAGGGGGTTTTTATTGTGTTTCTCTCAGACCCAGTAAGTCTGGACGGTTTCTGCACTTTGAGCACAGTGTTAATGCCGCTTCCACTCACTCAGTCATCCCAGGACAACAGTTTCCAATGGACCTAGATGGGAAGAATGAGACACCACAATTCACAAACACACCATTTATTCTCGTGTCACTTACTATAACTACTGTCCTCCTCTTTTGTTCCATCAATTGTTCCATCTGCTTGCAACTGCAAGTGGAATCCTTGCCTGCTGTATAGCTTTGTTACTATACCTTTAAGCTGAGGCTCTGTAAAGAAACAATAGTGAGATTAATGTGGGAAATCCTGATGTCTTGTTCCAAGCGAGCAGGATGCTGAAACCCAAATCTCCAGGTTTCTTCTCAAGGCTGAGATATCGAAGAAAGACCCAACCCAAAAGCAGGGCAACCAGCTTTGCAACACTTTTCATCTGGGAGACCACATTTATGCCTACGAAATCGATTGCCAAAATGATTAAATGCCACTTTGAATTGCAGTGTAGGTAGCACAGGAAAATCTACTTGCAGTGAATACGAATTCCGACAGTGTGCTGCTTGGTGTCAGGAGCTCAGCCCTATCTCATTTAAGATTAGGAATGAGCTGGCAAAGAGCGTATTCCGCCTTTTAAAAAGGTGTGAGTTCTTAACTGAAGGGGAGAAAGAGGACTACTACGATAGCGCTAATAAGAACCATAGTGACAGTTGAGAGCCTAAATATATAGCAACAAACGCTCAGCACAGGAGCTGCGGCAGTTCTAATAAACAAACCCCCCTTCATCGCTGCTCTGAAGAGTACAGAGCATCCGAAGTGATAAACTACTCAATGAACATATGGAAAACGGAGGGGGGAACCCTGAAAACCAGCAATGTGTGGAACTGCAGAATAAATATTACCATAAGGGCTGAGGTAATTACCTCAGCAGCTAGAAGAAGAAAGATCAAAACAACGCATAGCTGGGATAGGCTTCTTTTTATCGTAACCATCCTCGAATTCACAGCTCAAAAGCGAGACATCTCACACGGTTTCAGATCGTTCTAGACCACAAAGTACACAGCAACAGGACCTGCTGTCAAGTCTGTCATTTCAGATATCTAGGAAATGCACCAGGAGTAACCACAAAAAAGCTCTACTTCCACTGAATCCCAATGACATCTGCATTGTAGTCATTGCACACAATTCTGCTTGTCAGGAGGTGATGTACCTCCGCAGCCCGCTCCACAGCATCTTACTTACTTCAGAGATAAGCATACTGTGAAGATGCGAGGTGTCATTTCCAACAGCCAATGTCTGGATAACAGTCCTCATGTTTGTAACCAAAGACGTTAGGGAGCTCTGCTACTGTGCTTCATTTTAGTAGGAACTGAAGGCAAAAGCTTACAATAGTTTGTAGAAGTGTATCAGTTCCTAGCAGCAGCCTTTAATAAGGGTACAGACGGATGCACAGCTCTTATCTATCGACTTTTTGACAACAAATTAATCCAGCCCTTACTCTGGCTTTTTAGCTATAATACATCCCCAAACTGTTTGCAAACAGGCAGTGAGACACCTCTTCTGTGCCTGCTGAGAAAGGCAGGTTAAGTGGCCAACAGCATCAATGTTTCAGCACAGCAAAGCGATAGCAGCATTACCAAAGGGTTTTGCTCCTCCCATGTACAAAACCCCCACTCAGATCAGGGACTGAGTCTTCATGCCTGATCTCTCGCCCCTGTAACACAGAGAGCATCACGTCTGCAGGGCTGCTGCTTGTATGGGATTCCTAGAAAGGAGCAGGGCACTGAAGCAAAACTCTGGAAGGTGCCAGCGAAAGCAAAAAGCCTTGTCTGCAATCAGCAAATGAAGCACAGCTCAGGCATTCTGCGAAGCAGGAAGATCAAACCAGATCTCTAGAGTGCCAAGTTATTTAACGTACAACTGAAGGAGGTGCATGTGTGGGAACTTCCCCTGCTAACATCTCCCCCACAAATAAATCACGTGTGTTTGTATATGTGTATGTGTAACAGGGAGCCAGACTACTGAATTACCGGCACATGGGTGCACACGGGTGTGCAAGCGTGGCAGATAGAAGTGGCGTGTGTTATCCAGATAAACCAGATGAACACGAAAGGGGAAGGGACTGGCACGGGGTACCCACATCTCTCAGATCATACAAGCCAGGAGTGGCAATACCTGCACCTTCATTATACCAACCCCAAGACACCGGTCCCCCTTTCCCCACACCTGATGCACATCCATCCCAGGTTGCATTCGATTAAACAAACCAACCCCCCAAAGACATAACCCTTGCCAACCTGGTCGCCTTCTTCGCCTTTTCTTGGAGCCAAAGAGTTTGACCCTGGAAAACACATTCAACTTGTTCTTGTCGCAGCTTCCCTTGCTCTTGCTGGGGCTGTTGACACACTTACAGGCATTGGACTTCTCCCGCTCCCTGGCTTGTCTCTTCTGGCGGATCAGGGAGCTGGCGATGGCTGCAGCCATGGCCGCCACCGCCCCGGCACCACCGGCGGGTCAGGCGCACGGGGTGTGCTGGCCGGCCACGGGTGCCACGGCCAGCATGCTGCTCGGCCTGTCCCCAGTGCCAGGGACACTGCCGGGCGCCTCGGCCAATGCCACCCACTGCCAAGTGGCTTGGGAGCCCAGGAGACACCAGCAGAATGCTCGCACCACAGCCCCGGCTCGGGACGCAACAGTTTAGCTCAAGCGTTTTTGTCCGCTGAGATCTTCCACCTTTATGGGTTTTTTTGATGCTTTCTTATTCCTTCCAACTTGGAGCAGGGGAAAGTTTGCAGGCAGAGGGGAGCGTTTCTACGGAGATCAAGCGGATCACTTGCAAGACATCCCTGCGAGCTTCTCCAGACGCGCTATTCACATGCAGACAGGGCACATCCACTTGGCGCAAGATCATCGCATCTCTCCCAGCCCCGATTTCTCCAGTTAACTTTTCTCCCCACCCATCCCCTCCCCATTCAAATCCCAGCAGACACCTGTTAGACTCCAGCAGGGGCTGTCCAGTTGCAGGGGCGGGAGTGTTCTGGATCCTTTTTCCCCCCTCTTCTCCCTTAGGACGCCATCCGAAGCAAGTGGTGGTGGAGACGCTGGGAGGAGGTGCCGGTGCCTGGAGCCTCGGCTGCCTGCTGCTGAATGCTGCGGGAAGCCTCTTCCCCTCCGCTCCTCACGGGTGCCGCTGCCCGCGCAGCCTCCCCTCCGCGGACGAGCTCTGGTTTTGCATCGCCACCCCTGTCACCAGCCTTGTCGCGCAGCCGGGGCTCCCTGCACGCCCGGTCGCCGGCAGCTCCGCGTCGCGACTGCCGCAGCCGGAGCCCCCCGGCAGCGATGCACAGACCCGCAGCACCCCGCGCACACACACCCGCGGGTGTGCGCTGGGTGCAGAGATGAGGCGACGCAGCAAGCCCCTTATCACCACCCTCCCCTCCTCCTCCTCCTCTTCCTCCTCCTCCTTCTTTCCCAGCGAGCGCTGGCTCTCGTTGCGGAGGGGTCCCTGGGGTGCAGGCAGGGGCTCAGCGGGACCTGGTGCACCCCGGCTGCCCACCCTCGCCGGCCCCACGGGCGGGGGGGGGGACCTGTTATTGACCGAGCCGCCTCCTGGGATGGTGCAGACACCCAAACAGACGTGACTGCGGTGAGCAAAGAGCTGGCACCGTGTTTGGGGCAGCGGAGCGATGACACCTGGCTGGAGCGGAAAGGTGGCTAGGGGGGGTTAGCAGGGGGGCTCCAGCCATAGCTCTCCCTTTCCTTTCCTCACCATTACAGGATGGCCCCCTCCCTGCCTCCCTGATTTATTGGAGGCTTTTTGCTTCTCCCTCCTCCCCAAACCTGCTCTCAGCTCCAGAGACTGAAAAATCCCCAGAAAGACCAATTTTCTCGTCACTGCCATGTTCTCCCTCTTTCTTGTGCCCCCCCTGAGCCCAGGCTCTCAGTGGGGGCCAGGCTGCGGGGGTACCAGAGCAGGGAGAAGCAGCTGTACCACGGTGCTGGGAGCAGAGCCTGGCTCTGCGCTGTGGTTAATGTCCTGCTGTAGTTAATGCCCTGCACAGCAGACACTGAACCCTGCACACAGCCATGCTCCAGGACATAGGAAGAAGGGTGTCCTGGGTGTCCCTTTGCAACCCACCCCCTCTCCTCTTCTTTCAACAGCTAGAGCCTAAAATAAAGCCTATTCAGGCTAGAAAACACAACAGAGATTTGAAGCCCTGACGACAACCAACTATTGAAAGCATTTATCCCTGAGGCAAAAGGGATTCCAGTGGTTTGGAGGCACTGGTGCAGGGTGGGATGTCCTGTGAGTGGAGAGGGGAGGCCTTGGGCTGATTCCTTGCAGAAGCTGAGCTCAACTGAGGCTACAGTGGCAACTGCCCAGGGCTCCACAGGGACTATTGAGACAGAACCCATGCAGGTGGGTTGGTGTGACAGCACCAGCTTCCTGATGCACTTTCAGACTCAGCCAGGCTTCCCAGGACACCTGCCTCTTCTTCCTCTCCTCCACATGCCCTTGGCAAAGCCAAGGTCTTCTCCTCCCTCCCTGGGATCCCAGACAAGTGCATTGGAAACCATGCCACCCAAGAGCTTCACTTCAAAGAGCTCAACTCAAAAGCTGTACCTCTGCATTCCAGTCCTTCCCTGGACTAGAAACAGCTCACCAGGGGTCCAAATCTGTTTCCTCCACCTGGGAGCTCCTGCACCAACCAAACATGTTGCATGGCCAGGCTTTAACAACAGAAATGCCCATAATGCACAGGTTCTAAGACCAAGTCTGACTGAAAGTACTATGTGTTCTATTGCAGTTTGAGACCTCGACTGCTGACATGCTGCATTGAACTTGGCAGCCCCTCACACCTATCCACAATACCTGTTTTCTGCAAGAAATATATGCATACATGTACTCCTCCACATATAGGTGTTTACCCACACTCACCTTTGTTTGTGAGGCACTCCAAGGCATCCACATCTACACATTAAATAAATCCTGCTCATTGCTTATTTAGGTTAAACCGTAGGGTAAAAATAACTGCAATTCACAAGTTCCACCACTACCTTCATCTGCCAGTCCACATAAGACATGTGAAATCCAACCCAAGAGACAGACAGTTGGCTATTATTAGTAATAACTCATCCTACTCAACTCACCAGTAACGTACTATGAATTTTGCCATCTTTCTACTTCCAATGTAATCATGAGTGAGACTTGTTTTCCCTAAGACTCTCTCATTACTTCATAAATATTCCCAGTTTGGAAAGCAGCGTTTGATCTTCAGATCAAAGTGAAGCTGCTTCATTGTGCTCTGTCCTATAGGTCAGATGACATTTCATGGTCCCAATGACTAACCAGAACTCAGACTTCGGCTAGGCTTGAAAATCCTAGGGGAAAGCAGGATATAAAAGCAGAATTTGGGATATCTTTCTGCCAGGATTCCAGCCCGCGCGCTTAAAATCCATAATGGAAATTAATTTGCACAAATGTTCCTTGACAGATAACTAAAGAGAGGAATAAAAATAGCCTATATGCATAATCAGATTTAGGTTTCAAAAACAGCCCTCCAGGTTTTTTTTGCCTGATCAGCCTCTCCATCTCTCAGTACTCCTACAAACATGTCTTCATTTACTATAAATGGATCATGAAAATGAGGATCTTGTTGGGAAAACGTCTTTGGTACAGGACCAGTCTTTGGATTACTTCAGTGTTACAGATATAAAAATCCCAAGGAACAGCTTTATTTTCTTTGGACAGCAAGAGCTGTTCACTCCCCACCATGCTAAAAAGGTACAATAAAATAACATAACATTCCAAGTGACTTTTTGAACGTAGAGGCAATTGGATACTCCTTGAACATCCATCCTCTTTCTTTGTGTCTATTGTAATGGGGCACTCTTAAAGCTAAAGGGTAAATTGCCAGCCCCATTTCAATCATGAATTAAACACCTCTTAAGATATCCCCATGGGACTGACTTGCATAGTTACTGTTGGAGACAGCATCATCATGGACATGGAGCTGGGATCTGACCCAGCAGCAATTCCCCTGTTTTGACATAGACATGGATCTCACCCACTTTTGATTTATGTTTTTTCCTCCCAGTCATCTGTTGAGTTTATGCTGATGATTTTTAACATGATTCTGATCATTAAACCCCACTTGAACCTCTGGAAGTTGCTTGGATTATGGAAAAGTAAAGCCTGCAATTTGGTATCACAGCCCCTGAACCAGGACTGGCTTTTTGACTAATGCAGGACATGGTTATTTCAACCAACACAAAGTGTGCTGGCCTCACTGCTTGGCTCCTGCAGGAAAAGGCATCAATCTCACACCACTGGTCCAAACTGAAGCATCAGTGGCTGTTTCACCAAATAAGAGGGAAGTTCAAACCTTCTGGGTTTAGCTCTATCCTCCTTGAACCATTTGTGCTCTGGCAGGTCTCAAACCACTGCTGTTCCCCATGAGTTTGAATCCATCCTGAGAAGAATTATAGTAGGTCCTATATAAACAGGTGGATGCTGAGCAAAACAAACCCTCACAAAAAGTGAGACTGGATGAGAACCACAAGCCAGCTCCAGACCTCCCTGTCATGAAACAAGCATCAGGTTTTGACAAGCCACAACAGCTTTGCAGCATGCCTGGTACCAGCTGCAGCCTGTGAGCAGAGGAACTCCTTTTTCCCCACTGTCAGTCGCCTGTGCGGTGTTGGCAGATGAATGTTGACAGATGTGATGGAGCACAGAATGGTGTGTCAGTGCAGCATCACTGTCAGAGAAGGGAACAGGTGGAGGGGAGGCAGCACATTCTGGCTGCTTCTTCAAGTGCACTGGCGACGGGCACATGAGCCCAACAAGAGACTCACTGAGGGACCCAAGGGCTCTGCATCATATGATTAAAGACTGGTTTGGGTTGGAAGGGAGCTTAAAGCTCATCCAGCTCCAAACCCTGCCACGGGCAGGGACACCTTCCACTAGAACAGCTTGCTCCAAGCCTCTTTGTACTACCTGGCTTTGAGCACTGCCAGTGATGGGGGAGCCACAGCTTCTCTGGTCACCCTGTGCCAGGGCTTCCTCACAAGGAAGAACTTCTCCCTAATACCTAATCTTATAGGTCCTATATAAACAGGTAGATGCTGAGCAAAACAAACACTGCATGAAATTCAAGACCAGAGGAAAAATCACAAGCCAGCTCTAGACCTCACTCAGCCCAACACAAACCCCAAACCACCCCTCTACATCTATAAGCCTGAAGCTGCTTTAGTGTGTCAAAAAACACGAGGCTGGCGTAGGATGTCAGGATTCCATCCCCAGGCACTTCTGTTCTTGCTGGAGTAATGTGTTACTGTAGATACAGAACAAGCAGAAAGAGAAAAGGTTCAGGACCCATATCTATAAGTTTACATTGCCCCAAAATAGGGAATTGCTTTCTCAAAAGTGCCACCGGAATCACTTCTCTCTTTCACGTTGAGATAAACAAGAGTACATTGAGCCGGGTATGACACAGCAGCACCGAGGCCCCCAGTGGTTTTTCCCTCTTCTAAGTAAACAGAATTACTATTCACCAGGAAGCAGAGCTGCTCAGACCCAAGCCCCGCATCATTTAGCTCCTCTGTGAAGCATCCCGTGGAAATGACTCAGCCTTTCCTCTGCAGCCAGCTCCGTGCTGGACCCGGGTGCTGCAGAGCCCAGCTCACTACCCCTCAAAGCCTAGTTCTACCCCATATAGAAGACAAATGAAGTCAGCTTCAGGGTTACTGCTCAGTTCAAGGTCTAAAAAGATATTAGTGGACGAGCTGGGCCTTCAGGCAGCTCCAGACCAACAGCTCCAAACTGAGGGTATTTTAAACAACAAAGCAACTGGGCTACCATGAAATTAATCTCAGTGGTAAAGATCAGCTTCAAGAACCAGCTGCAGACTTTATACAAGCTGTACTGCTGTAAACAGAAGTATTTTATGTTGAGAGCTTATGGGTACTTGTGAATAGTGACATGGATGTTCCTCTGTGTGTCTGTGCCATGCACAAGAGCACTGTGCAGCCCTCCTCAGTGACACAAAGAAAATCAGACTAGATTGCTGTGACACCAAAGCAGACATGTCACCTGGACCCACTTCATCTAAAATCCCACTTGTTCAGGGCATTAGACACCTTGGGTGATATTTTGTCTTCTTGGTGTACAGAATCGTGAACCCCAACACCAGGAGAGACACCAGTACAACTGGTGCACAGTGGTGGATGTGCCAAAACTGGCCCCTATCCAGCAAAGAACAGAACCACGTCCCTGTCTTCAATGTGTGAGTCATCTCCCTAAGACTACTAAGCCAGTCAAAAAATAATGATGTGCCTATGCATTACAGAAGGTTCGCATGCCCTAGTCCTGTTCTCTGATCAGATCTGAATGAGTTTGCTAGGAAGAGAATCTGGGCCTCTTCATGGCTGATATGCCCCACTACATGCTCAGGATGGCCATGACATCTCACACCAAGAACACCGGTTCCCTTTCAGATCCTCAGAGAGAATACTAATGAGAGAAATCCCAGTTCTGCCCCTTCCCAGCTGTGAATTCCAACTCCTTTATAGCCCTGTCTCAGTTAAAACTGGATTTGATCTGACCTGGTGGTGCAGGCAGATTTGGAAAAGGAGGGCATTGTTTGAAGGGAGAAAAAGGGAAATCTTTTTGCCTCGGTTAATGCATATTCAGTCCTCCCAAAATGTCAACCACAAAAGATCGTCTATCCGGTGCATTAAAGATCAGTGCCAATCAGCTGGGAAAGGTCAGAGAACAAACAGAAGAGATCAGCTCCCACAGCTCTGTGGGTTCCTACATTGGGAACACGTTATTCCAGTGCCTCAGAGAGCCCAACCTGAGTCAGGAGCTTGCAGCAGTGACCGGCTGATTTCTCTCTGCCCACCACAAAGCCACAGTGAAACGCACTCCCCCATCAGTATGCACAGGAGTAGCTGTTCACTCACCTCTCAGCGTGATGACTCTTGGAAGCATCAATGTAAATGACAGCATATCATCCCTGAAACATTTACATCTCAGCATGGGACACATGAGAAGCGCGAGTTGTGTGCCTCTGTCAAACTTAACATAAGGTCACTTTACACATGACAAAACACTGTAAATAGTCCTTCACAGACCCAAAGCAGGTTGCCTAGAGATTGTCACTCCTCAAATGGACCTTTTCCCACCTTTTCATAGATCTGATGGCTCATCTCTTGTCAAAAACTTGACAAAATCAGACAAAATTGAAGCCTCTGAGAGTTCTCCTCCCTACCATTTGCACCCAAACATTTCTACCAGCTTCTCACAGCCATGGTCCTTGCTTTGCTCAGAAGTTAACTTCTGCCTTACTTCACATCACCATGGAGCCCAGTTCATGTGGTGGATGCCAGTCTTGCTGGGTTAGTGATATAAGATCCATCTGTTTTCTAATAATGAAACCAAATGACCTGTGCTGGGACCAGAAGAGCCTGGCCATGGTTCTCTGTGACTCTTAACATGACTGCTGAGATCATGGCACCAGGTTCACACAGACAAAGGAAAATGTGAACAGAGCTGGTCCCCAGTGAAAGGGATGTTGAGGAAAAAGTGCCATGTCCTGGCTGGAGGCATGGATCTCCTGAAGCTAGACCCTGCACTGGGATGATGCTTCTGCAAATGTGCAAGTGGACCTTGTACTGTCAGGGAACTGGAACCAGTTTACACCAGCAAAAATGCTTGTCTTTGTTTTGGTAACCAGAAGGGAGGCATGTTCTTAAGGATGAGGAAAAGGGCCATGAGTCTGAACTTCTGTTTTCTGTCTCAGTTCATCTTGTAATCATCATGGTATCAACAGTGACATATTAAGAGATACCTGCCCTAAGTTCAGTAATGCACAAGTTAGGTTTATCTAAGCTCACTGGATGAAATATCTGACTGTACAACCAAGAAGGAAGAGAGAAAGGCATCTCCAGATGGCAATTCATTCCCATTCCCAAAAAAGCACCATTATTTTCACATCTGCATGAAGGAAAACACCACCTCTGCCTCACTGAACTATTGTTGTAGGGTGATTCATATTGTAATCTACCTAATGCATCTTTACAGTAAATAGTATTTACCACCACCAAACCTAAGTAATCACTTAGTGAAGGTCCATGTAGCTCAGCCTCTTGCTTCTGGCAGTGCTCAGTAACACATGTGAATATAAAACCAGCCCGAGCAGTCACACAGTTGCACTTCCCACACACAGATACCTTCCAGCAATTGGCCTCGTGACACCTCCAGGCCTAGCAGGAGCTGCTGCTGGGAAGAGCAGAGCAAAGGTGACGTCTATAAATCACACAGGGATTTTGAGGTGAAAACCACAATGTGAAGTAAACAGAGGGGAATTCATCAGCATCAGTTAGATGCAAACAACGCTCACAAATAACATCTGCTAGCGAAACGGGAACGAGAAGCACAAGGCAGCACTTGCTGTAGTGGGTTTAGATAGGTCTGGAGACTAGAAAAATTGTGTATGCAAATTCGACATAAGCAAATTAGAAGAAATTCAGAGAAGTCAATTCAGAGAAGGAGGCTAATAGCAGAACATCTGCTGCTGCTCCCAGCGTTCGCATTAGGCGGCTGGAACAGTTCTGGGGACTCAGCCCTCACCAGAAAGCAAAGGGAGGTTTTGTTGCTATGCAGAGAAACAATGCTCAGAAATCAGAGGAGCAGAAGCTGCCTGAGCTCAGCACTGTTACTCCCCACTTAAGTCCAGCTGAACTACAATAGGGACACATTTGTTGGTACAGCAAGTAGAAAACTGCGACTTATAGCTCAATTTCTACGTAAAATCACCATGAAACTCATAGATTAAGCTGCAGAAGTAAAAACAAATATAATACCATGATTTTAATTACATTTCCAGTCCATAGGTGTGGCCTTTCCCACTCCTCAGTCACACTGCTAAATCATGCTGAGCTAAACTCGCAGCTGAGAGACCGTACTTAGCAGATGATGATATAGCACCAGGATTTCTGTCCTTTCCCTTCAAACCTTTAATCTTTGCTAATCATTCTCATTTTTAAACCTCTTCCTGCAAGGATCTTCATTCCTTGTTTCATTAACAATTACAGCATACTTCTAATGAGCCACAAAACCCATCAGTATCTCAATGTCCTTATCCTTTAGCTGAGGTCAATTGAATCCTGTTTACAAACAAACTTGCTTTGGCTTCATCTACAACACAACATTCCAAGGCCTGGGAGCTGTTCTTGGGAAGAAATAACGAAGAGCAGAATTAGATTCTAAGGCACAGAACTAAACCTGCTGGATTGTAAGAAGCTATCTTGGCCGATCTCTTAATGTTATCAATCGATTCCACTCACCCTACTGCATGTAACTGTAATGAAGGAAGACCTCCTTGCATTTTCTTGTCTCCTATATGAGGCTGTTATGAGATGTTAAAGAGTCTAATTGTAAAGATGTCTGTACAGGTGCACAGATGAAACATGTAGCTACACAGAAGTTGTGGAATTCTGTAAGGCTTGCAGGGCTTCCCAGGCAGTTTTCTTCATAAAATTGGAACAAGAGATACGGCTCCTAGAAGTTGCTGATATCTGTATCTCCTCTGGACAGGAACTGGAAATGGACATCTCAAACCTCTTCAAATATGGGTTCTACATTCCTAATACAGACACTTAAATACAGGCATTTTTTTCTGCCTTTCTTCTTCCTGACTTGCAAATATGAGCAAACCCAAGATGCTTCAGCAAGCCTGACATGCCCAAACACCAGGGAATCACAGTAGAGCTGTTAATGCTGGGACAAACTTCCACCTCCCTTAGCCCTTTGGGGTTTTTTTCCAGCTCTGTAATATATGAAATGTCTTACTCAGTGACTGTATTTTTAAACCATTATTGCCATAAATTTTAGCCTACTTAGAAAGATCTGATGTAAAGTCTTTTCAGGAGGCTTTTGGCAATACATTGAGTTTCCTGTACAGGAAGCATGCTGGAGAACATTAATTTGTAAACAGTCCCAGACCAAACAAACGGGACAGGTTTCCAGTACATTCAGTCAAAAAGACGTTATGTATAGAACTACTGCTAAAACCAGAAACAAGAGAGACACCTAGAGATGGTTCTTGTAACTGCCCCTACAAGGTCGTTCACTTCCTTTAGCTTTGGTTCGGTCCCTGGTGATGTCTAATTACACCACACGTACGGGATGTAATTAACGGGGGGGGATTGGGGGACCGCTGAGCTGCGGCTGTCCGCGGTGCTGAATCATGGTACCGCTCAGCGGTGTTGACCCCCGGTGCTAATCCATGGTTCTGAACCCCCGTGCTGATCCCCAGTGCTAAGCCCAGCCCTGCTGCCCCACATCCCACCCCATCACCCCACATACCTTCCAGCTCTGTGGAAGGAGCCCGCAGCCCTTCACACCAAGTTTGCAATCAAGAACCACAACCAATCACCAGCGTTTCTGTTGTATATTGTGCCGAGGTGACATCCTCCCCAAAAGCTAACCTAGAGCAAAAGCTTTTGGTGGTTTCAGACCCACATCATCCTTACCACTATCAGGCTATAAAAACTTAGCCCTTTTGTGAAAGAGCAAGGCATTTACTCGTTAATAATCTGGATTGCATATTAAGTGATTATATTGTGTAAATACATTTTTAACATGGCAAAAACCCACTGCAGATGACTTACTTCACATTCTACACCTTATATCCTTAGATTTACTATACTAATTTCAGAGAGAAAAAGAAACATGGATGCTGCATGCAAAGTCATAAAAGTTGTTTGCTAATCAAGATGACTTATTCCTAATAAAGAATGATATAGGACCCAGACAGTCAATATCTCCCAGTTAATATCTCACTCTCTGTACACACTGCCTATCAGATTATTGTTTAATATTGGGGCATTTTCCAAGAGTCCTTGGATTTGTTTTTCTCCCCTAGCCGTAGGGCGTTGGTTCTCACAGTAATCTGATCATTTCATGTACCAAATGCAGAGAACACATTTTTTCCTTATTAAAGAAAAACAAATTAATCCTCATAAGCCTTTAGCTAAAACAGTTTCAAAAGAATAGAGAATTGCTGATGGTTTTGTATTAAAAACATTTTCGAGTTATTAACACGATAACAAGATTGTCCTCAGTGAGCGTTAGGCACAATACGCTCGTGAAAGGCAATTACAACAGAATTGGAACCATTGTTTGTTTTACTTTAAAGCGAGCTTTATACCTCACAAAAAGCTTCAATACAAAATCACTAAATACATGGCATGGATGTTTAAAAGGCCACAAATTCAACCCGTGCAACATTTGAAATACGTATTAAAACAGGACAAATTTTCCAGTTTAGCAGCTCATTCAATATATTTACAGCTCCAATCAGCAGGAATTAACAGTAACACCTGCCTTTTCCTGCTTAAACAGTGTCTCTTTAGAGTCACCAAAGAAAATTCACTAAGTCAAAGAACAATCATATTCTTAATATTAATAAATATTAAACTTTAATTTCATTATACAGTTTATCATCTCTGCAGAGGATTAGTAGCCAAGAAATACCTTATCATTTTTTATTGTAAAAATATTGCTTAAATACATCTTACCTGAATAAGACTTTCTTAACCCCAAAGCCATGCTGCCTTACAAGCTGCTCCTACCCAGACAATTACAGTCTACATTTGGAGCAGACACACAGGGAGTAGATCAGAGAAAGTTTAGGGCATATTTAAAGTATTCTCTAAGGTACCGGCCAGAAACATCAAGCCCATACTCGCGGTATAGAGAGATCATTAATGGGCATTAGTGACAGACCATTATGACTTTCAGAGATCATTAAAGATTCATAATGTAGCCGTATTGTTCTGGCAACATCTAACCATTTCTTGGACATAAATGTACATTTCTCCTACATGATTTACTTAAACTTATTATTTTTGAGTGTCAAATTTTGTTTTCTGCCTCCTAGAATTACAAAGAATGCATGTAACAGGATCCTGTGGTACATTACGCCTGCCATAGGAGCCTGGTGCTGGATTTAGTTGATACCCTTTATTATAAGGCATTTTGCAATATGAATAGCTCAACGACATTCGTGAGGTAGAATATGTACCACAAGTTCTTTCTGCTTTAAATAACCTGCATTGCTGATGTACCGTAAATGTTACAAGTAGAAAAACCACTTAGAAGAGTTATATTTGCTAACAATACTGAAATAATTACCCTTTGAAATGTTTAAGCTTTACCTCTGCATTTCAGGAAAGTTCATTGTTTGACATTTGGATTTAGTGAAAAAAATTGAAGATATTCTAGCTTGGGTCAACCAAACCAGCTACTCCTAAGACAATTTTGACAAGTGAAGAAACCACTAAGATTTGGGGTTGAAGATGCAAGCACTGCAAACACTGTAGTCCAAAATGTGACTACAGTTAAAATTAAATCATGTTAATCAAGGGCTGGATTTGACTTTTCTGCTGCTGAACTTGACTGAGACCTTGTTTAACCCATCCTCCCTTAGCACAGCAAGTTAAACCCATGCTTACATATTATGTCAGTAATGAGATTTAGAAGCAGAATCAGATTTCAAAGTCTCTAACTGTTACTTGGTCATTATGGAGTCATATAATTACAAGTAGCAGAGAAGAGCTATTTAAAAAGGCTCTGCCTCTTCATCAGGAGCTACCACTCCCTCCAAGACATGTTTACAAGTCACATGTATGTGAGCTTGCTTTATTTTGCAGTGCCATGGACCTGCAATGAGCTTATACCAATCGGTGTAGCAGGAAGAAAATCACTGAACACCAGCTGAGGAGCAGTAACTTCTTAATTCCTCCAGCAGACTCACTTGCAAATGCATGAGACGTGCTAAGCATCAGACCCTTAAAGTCATAAACAAGTAAACATCTTCCAGATGCTGGGCTTTAGGTACTAAAACGAGATCAAACAACTGAACTCACTGAAGTGTTTTAACATGTTTTAGCACTTGTGTTGACTCTAGACCTGAAAGGTGAAACATGCCAATTTACTAGTAATAAACAGTTTTCCCAAAATACTATTTCAGTGTTTGCTAATATACATTACTGCTTATGTACTTGGAATTCCCAACAAGAAGTATGCAGAAGCAGCTCCTGCTGGGAATTGCACAATTTTAGAATATGCAGTGTTTATTATGCCATGATTGCTTATAGTCAAGCTGTGACTATTGCTGATATCCGAATACACCATACTATTAAAAGCATCCTTAATTACTGCTACCAGAAACAAACAGTACCAAACCAAGAAAACTGCAGTGGGGGAAATAATGATTCTGGGATATCTCCACTTGGAAACGGCATTTGCACCAAAAGAAGTCAAAACCCCACATGGAAGAAGTACTCAAGCCCATTTGTAATTGCCTGCTGAGTTCTATTGATTTCAAACAACTGACCTTGAGACGATAGGTTTTATGTCACCCATGTCAATTATTGACAGGCAGTCAAAAGCCAGCAGTGGCTTTGCTTTCTGCCTTGCAATTACAAACAAGGTTAATCTGCTTGTAAATGTAGTGCTTCTTCTACAAGCACCAGCGCATTTAAGCCCTTTTCACAAAGCCTACATGAATTTCTCATGGCAAGTCCCTAAAATTCCCATAGTTCTTATTAAAGTTCCAGTATTTCGTACTCTTCAGCTACCTCAAGAATGGTTTAAGCAACCATTGTGCATTGAAAACGTAACCTGTGTCCAGCTAATCCTTATTGCCATCTAGTTATTCATTGCATATTAACTTGGTTTATTTAGTTTATTAATAAAAGGAAATTGCAGTTCTTGTCTAGTCTCCACTTTGCTTTGATCACTTATGTCTATTTATGTGCCCTCAGCACATGGCTGGAACAAGCTGGCACAAAGGAACACAGCTCCTCCGAGATCCTCGTGTTTAGACTAGTGAAGACCTTACCTCTTACTACAGTATCAGTTACCTGTGTGGGGTGTCAGTTTAAAAAAGAAGGAAAGTGGATGTTTGGAGTCATGGTATTTGTCTTCCTAAGTAACCTTTGTATGTGATAGACTTCCAGCCAGAACCAGCACATGAGTAAGCAACTAAGGCAAAGGAGAAATGATGGTTTGGAAAGGACATTTACGTTTCCAACCATCCGAAGAGGAAAATTCATATTAGCTCTCCAAAAGAGAGAGCAGTAGTTCAAACCCAGTCCCTTGAAGGCACAATTTGATCTGTTCATCCATGGTATTATGTGCCACACTTATTCACTTTACAAGTGACCAGAACAGACAACTTAACCTGACAGGTTCCAGTAAGATTTGCAGCTATGTGTTACCTTACTGATTGCTATGATAGTGTAGGAAGGGCTGCATCAAGCCCTCTCCTCCCAGAAACCATGACCAGACTGGTGCTGTACCTCCTGTTGTGCATGTTCTCCACAACAGACAAACTTTGTCTGTTTTGCATCTCTGCAATGATGCATGCTGAAATCAGGGCCTAGGCACATCCAAAGAAGCTAACGTAGGCATTCCTATTTCAATAAATCCTACTTTGCAGTTTTGAGCTGATCTCACCCAGAAAAGAAGAAAACAATCAGGCTTGACCTTATTTCCTGGAATTCAACAACAAAATCCCCAACTAGCTGGTCTGGCAGGAAAAGGCCAGGAGTTCAGGCTCCAGTTCTGCTGCTGTTACGATCAAAGAATCTCAAATGCAAAATATAGATGAGCAAGCACAGCACTGCTGCCTCAGCAGTCCCACAGCAGCATCATTCAATGGTGAAGAGCAGCTGCAACAGAAACCTTCCAGGGAAATACAGATGATGACTATAAGAAGGTTCCTGCCTTTTTGGAGAAGGGGAGATAAACGAGTGCTCTGAAGTGCTGCCCAGCCAGTCAAAAACACCCATTTGTGGTCCTAGAGCCTGTTGCTCTGCATAGATTATTTTTGCATTAGTGATCATTATATTTTCATAGAGTAGTTCAGCTGCTTAAATTTGAGCCCCAAATAAAATAACTCGATTAATCTTATTTTACATGTATTTCGGATTAGTAGAAATATCACATATTTATGCATTTGCATAGGAGAATCTGTGAATCCGCTCAGTCTTTTGTTCTCTCTTTTTGACCTGATGTACTACCCTGAAGTGCAGTCCAAAATAAGGAAGAAACCCGTTAAAGACTGAAACTCTACTATACTGATGCAGGGGATGTTCCCATTTCTGCCCCCTAAAGGGAAGCAGCGTGCGATCAGTGCAGCACTAGTGCTTTCTTTCCTTGGCTTCATCTGCCACCTGGTGGTACAATCCCAGGCAGCAGCAAACAGCATTTTCATGGATGGACACTGCCCGTTCCACCAGGCACCTGGAGTTAAGTGCTGCTGAGGCTGCAAAACGCCGTGAGCATCACTGCAGTCACAAACATCCACTCAGTTCATGCCCACACATAATGCAATGGGTTTAAAAGGGGTTTTGCGATTCAATGTTGTAACAGAAAGGGCAAGTTTTAAATTTAGAGTTTTCAGCGTTTGAAACTAAACAGCCCCAAACTCCCAAGTGTCAGAAAGTGTCCCAATAATTTATGACACTTATGATAAGTTCCTGAGCCCAAGAGAAGCTCAACTGCAAAAGCAGGACTCACAGACAAGACTGAAAACAGAGAAGTGTGAGAGTCACTTTCCTAGCTGCCTCCAAGCAGTTTGCAATGTTCCGCTCTTACACCATGAGAATAAAGCAGGAAGGACAGAACAGGTACTAGCTAAAACCTATAAGCTTTTGTGTTCTATCTGGAATACAATGGTTACTGTACACTCTATTCACAGAATCCCAGCCTGGTCTGGGTTGGAAGGGACCTTAAAGTTCATCCAGCTCCAACCCCTGCCACGGGCAGGGACACCTTCCACTAGAGCAGCTTGCTCCAAGCCCTTGTGTCCAACCTGGCCTTGAAACACTGCCAGGGATGGTGGCTACGAAGATGATGGAGACTCTCTTTTGACAAGAGGTCCCATGGGAAAGCCAAGGGGTGATGGGCACAAGTTACTGCTGAGGAGATTCCCAATGGACACAAGAGGGAAGTTTCTCCCAATGAGAACAAGCAGCCACTGGAATAATCTCCCCAGGGAAGTGGTGACTCCCCAGTGTTGGACAGTGTTAAGATTGGGCTGCACAGGGTGCTGGGTCTAGGTCATGCTTTGCTTAGAAAGGCTGGACCAGATGGTGTTTGAGGTCCCTTCAACCTGGTGCTCTGTGATTAAACAGCACAAGGCAGCTTTTTTGGCCACAATACAATCAAATGGATGGATTGCCACTATCTAACCATGACCCAAAGCATTGTGATCCTTCACCCAGGAGCAAAGCTGAGACCTCTGAAGACAACTGGAGTCCAAGTGACTGCTGGATGCCCTGGATGCAATGGTGCTCTGAAGAGCCAAGCTCTGACCCTTCTGCAAAACAAACTTTGTTCATCAAGCATAGAAAAGAAGGGGAGAGGTTGGAAGTTATGGGGGAAGTGGTACAAAGGGGCTAAATAGAGCCAGTAGTGTCTGTCTGAGCACTCCAGAACCCCCCTGTCCAGAATACATGGTGAGCAGAATGCTCTAATTATGAAGGAAGAAAAAAAGACAAAGAGACCACATGGAATATAGCAATTCCATACCCCATCCCACATAGACAATGGTACATGAATAGTGAGCAAGTGACAGGGGAAGAGAGGACCTCTTAACGCTCTTATCCCTTAGATCTTCACTTGTTCACTAGCTGCGACATCCCTTCTCCAAGGGAAGCCTTCAGCCATAGGATCTGTCACCAGGTAGACATTCATTAAGATGCTTTATAATGCCTTGCTTAGCACATTCCCGAATGGATGCTTACACAGCACATGACACGTGCAGTTTGCTCCTGATGGCCCAGCTTCTCAAGGGTGGAAGTACTCAAGGTACGTGCCAGGCATGGCTCTCCTCCGAGCTCAATTCCTGCTCGTCAGCATCCAGGCTGTGGCAGCGCTGGACCCTTCCATTTCCTCTGCTGTAGAACTGAGTTATTCCAGTCTCATCATTAAAACAAAGTCAAACTCCATCTGTTTCCACTCAGATAAAGACTCCTCTGAGGTTGCTCTGCTCAGTGCCTGTGACTCTGCTGCTCTGCCTTGCAGCACAGCTCTCCCGCACCAGGAGCAGGGAGGTGAGCGATGCCAAAATCAGTGCCTGGATTTGCTCAGGGTTTATTCTGAGCTGGGTGCAAGGCAATATTATCTGTGCTATTTAGGTGCTCAGACCCATGCAGCAAGTCCAATGTGATGCACAGCACCACAGAATCAATCAGGTTGGAAAAGACCTTTAAAGTCCAACCATTACCCCAGGACTGCCAAGTCCACCACTAACCCTGGTCACTAAGGGTCTCATCAGTAAGTAGGAGTCTTAAACAGCTGGAATAAGGAGGGAAATTCAATCATCCACAGCTAATATCCAGGGTGGGAGAGCAAAAGCCACAGCAGCATTGATCCTTTCACCCAAAGAGAAGTGCTATTAGAAAGACTAGAGCACTATCAGTAGTCTTCAAAGCAGAGAGGCTGCATTAGAGAGCTGGAGGAGGATGGAAAGCCCAACATCAAGCAAGCAGGCCTGCAGGAAATCAGAAATATGATATTCAACACTGTAATTATGAGTGATTAACCTCCTGGGTGACAAATCTGAGCTGAATAAAGGCTGTGGAGCCAAGATACCCCACTGCCAAAAGTAGCACCAGGAGGGCAGTGACTGATGGCAGTCATTGCACTGAGTGACAGCTTGGGTGCAGCTTGATGCTGTCACCGTTAGAGCCAATGGGCAGGAACAGGGCCACCGAGCCTGGAATGGTCACTAGCATCTTCCTCAACAAGGCAAACACTGCATGGGAAGTTCTGCTGCACACTCAATTCTATCAAGCCCAAAGAAGCACTGAAATCTCTAACCATGTTTTCAGCAGTCCCACCATTTAGGTAGCCACAGCCCCATCAACTGGCCTTGGTCTGTGAGCTGTGCAGCATCAGACCCAGGGTACAGTGGTAGAATCCTGGAAACCCAGGTTGGAATGGACCTCAAACATCATCTGGTCCAACCTTTCCAGGCAAAGCATGGCCTAGACTGGATGCCCAGCACCCTGTGCAGCCCAACCTTAACAGTGTCCAATGCTGGGGAGTCACCTGAGGATATTATTCCAGTGTCTGGTTATTCTCAATGGGAAACATTTTCCTCTTGTGTCCATTGGGAATCACCCCAGGAGTAACTTGTGCTTTCCCATGGGACTCCTAGTCCAAAGGGCTGAGGTATCAGCAATACAAGCTCTCATAGTGCCAGAAAACCACTCGTCTGAGTAACAAAGTTCCCCATATCTCACAGCAGACAAATCCCACTACTGCCCTGTGTGCCAGCACATCAATTCCTCAACAAGGAGGCCCTTTGGAAAGTGGCATCTTGGATAAGATTTACTTCTTCACCCTTTTTGCTCCACATGGACCAAGTACTTCCAGGGCTTTGAATATTCCCTCAGCAGCAGCTCACTTCCCATTCTCATCCCACCCATCAGCATCACATCGTATTTTCCAACACTGTGTATTATGCTATGGGGATGCTCACCAGGTTAGCATCCTCTTCAGGTCAGGAGCAATTGGTCAAGGTAAGGGCACAAATCAGCCTCAAACTCTCTGATTAAATCAGTTCTCACTTTGTTCTGTGTTTCACCCCATCACAGCTCAGGAGCTGTCCTAAAACGACCCAGGTTTAGTCTGAAAACCACCCTTCTGCCAACAGTCTTTGGAGAAACCAAGTCATACCATCCACAGCAGCCCCCGTGCTGCTCCCACCTCCA
Organism: Coracopsis vasa; assembly: GCA_026283785.1. Classification (NCBI taxonomy): domain Eukaryota; kingdom Metazoa; phylum Chordata; class Aves; order Psittaciformes; family Psittacidae; genus Coracopsis; species Coracopsis vasa. The sequence goes on along the minus strand of JANHGB010050264.1, from coordinate 1,946 downwards.
CTGGGAATCTGTGTGAACAAGCACCATGAAACGATGCTTTACAGTTTAGCATCAACCTCAAGATCCGCCTGTGAGCACCAGCGCAAAGCTGAGCCTCCAGAGCTAAGCAGACCTCCCATGCAGCGACATCCCCCACTTATTCCCACCTCCACATGGGAAAGTGCCATTTCCATATCGCACGCAAGGAGCCAACACATTCCCTGCTGCCCTCCTTCCATATTATTCACAGAGCAGCCCACAGAGTCTCTCTAAGCCAGGCTGGTGGGGGTGAAACAGAGACAGGTTCAGCTGCCAGACACTTCTGCACCATGTGCAAATGCTTCTCAAGGGGAAAAGCAGCTAAAGATAGCTCAAGTCCTGTAATCAGACCCATACGACTGGGAACTTACTCCCACCCCAGCTGATGTTACTGGGATAGACGCCTCCTCTACACATCCCAATCATCACAAGCTGCTTTTGCAGGGAGCTGCTGGGGTTGAAGACCTTTGTTATCTTCCCAGTCCAATCCCTGCGTACCAAGAAGCACTTGGAATGAAAAGCTTGGGTAATGGTTTGCATTTGCAAACCATGAGCATCCCACGAGGAGATGGAACGGTCCCTGTGCCACTGAGGCAGCAGCAGGAAGGTTTTCCCATCACCACCTTCACACCCTGCTGACTCCAAAGATGCTCCGTGAACTCATCCCATTGGTATGACTGGGATAAAGAGAGCAGAGCCCTTTGCCAAGTACGAGCACCCCCAGAGCTCCCAGCTATTTTGGGCAGGTTGTGTCCAAACCTGAAGGTATTTATGGTATCTTGTTACCATCCATCACTGGGGGATGTGTGTGTGTGAATCACAAATCAAGTGCTCATCATTTGGCTATTGCACTGGAGAAAAGCAGTTAGAAAGGAAAAGGGAAGGAGAAAAAACCCATTGCAGATTCCCTTTTCTTGTCCCATCCCACATATTCCATTCTTTCCATCAGATCTGTAGAGCTGCTCATGTGAAACAGCGACGTTACACTGAGGTTATCATCAGAGTGGAACAAAAACTATCTACTAAAACACTGGAGCCAGGCAAAGGCTCCTACACAGCATTTTCCAGACCCTCTCTTACTCTAATGGTTGGACTTGATGATCGTAAAGGCCTTTTCCAACCTAGTTCATTCTATGATCTCAGCCTACACCTCTTCCCGCCTCCCAGGCATGTCTCATCACCACCATTGCAAGCATTGCTGTCTATCCATTCCAGTCCATCACCAAAGATGAACCTCCATCAAGTCACCTCCATCCCCACAGAGGCCACCCAGATCCTTCTATAGGGTTTTTCAACCACCTCCCAAGCTCTCCATGTAAGCTCTTGGAGAACATTTGTGCCTAATGGAAGAGGAAAGCATACCTGCAAGGTGCATTTGGGGACAGGGATTGCAAGACAAGGCTTTAAATCTCAGCTTCATCACAAACTCAGTGGTACAGATACTCAAGTAGGCTTGGTTTAAACATCTCACCCCAACAGAGAAAAGAGGATGCTGCATGGTTGAGTGCCCTGTGTCTGCAACCAAAAAGGCACCCACATCTGAAGGGCTGCCAACAGTGAGCTGCAGCTCTGCTCTGCAGCAGGGGCTGTCACCCTCCACCAGTTGACCTGCTAAAGTACTGGGGACTTCTCACTGGAGTTAGATTCCCACCCATTAGAGCAGGCACCTGAAAAGTTGAGTTTACTGAAACGCAGTCATTGATGGCTATAAACTCATCAGAAGGGACAGGCAAGGAAAGAGAGGTGGTGGAGTACCCCTGTGTGTTAGAGAGTGGTCCTGATCGTCTACAGCTTAATGATGGTTGAAGGAGGGGATCCTGCTCCTCTACTCTGCTCTGCTGAGCCCCCACTTGCAGCACTGTGTGCAGTTCTGGGGTCCTCAACATAAGAAGGACATGGAGCTGTTGGAGCAAGTCCAGAGGAGGCCA
>JANHGB010050263.1:10658-29989 GCA_026283785.1 Coracopsis vasa | reverse complement strand
GGCTGAAAGTCAAAAACACAGCACTGCACCAGCTACTAAGAAGGAGAAAAATGACTGCTACTGCTGAAACCAGGACAACTTCAAGGAGCAAGGTTTTAGGCAACACTAATATGAAAACTTATTACTTTCAGGAGATCTTAATCTCCTTTGTCATATATCATTCATCTGTAATGAAGCAGCCTTAGCCAAATAATGATCAGGAAGTTTTTTTACGTTCTTAGAAATCTCTCTATAAGAGCAGATCAGTATTAGCTTTGGTTTTACTCTTCAGTACCAGGGCTTATTTGTACTTGCTAATTACTCTGACCTGTAATTATGAGTAACAGCATGAAGTTTTCACATGGGGCACACATCTCATTTCCAGCAACAGTTATTTTTATATTTTTCTGCTATGTAGACAAGTAGTGACATGAATTGTAACAAAACTGGTACATCAGCAATAAAACAAGTACAAACTGGATAAATAATAAATAAAAATAAATAATAAACTTTACTGATTCTAGGAATTTACATAATGAAAGCAGGTGTTTTAACGAAGTCACACCTGAAACCGAAGTAAGTAGCAGAAACACAGGGTAAAAATGGTATTTGTGAGCAGAAAATTTGAGATGGCAGAGAAAAAGAGAAATCTGAAACTTTGACTTGATTTAAGATGCCAGTGTTGAGCCGCATAGATTTTAAAATGCTCAGGTAAGGGATTGTAGTGGAGGAGCAGTCCAATGCACTACTATGTATTGATGCATTCTTCCTGGAAGGATGCAAGCATTTTAGCTGGGTTGCTTTCAGTCTCTGCAGCCTCTCTGAGCTGAAACAGAAGGACCTTCTGATTTAACAGTAGTGAATACAGCGGAGAGGTCAGAGAGAATGAGCAGGTATGTCCTCTCATCATAACTGAAAGCAGCTATTTCTCCTACAGAGCTTTCTGAGGGAAACCCCAGGCTTAGCTTTGGTGTTAAGATGATCAGTTTCTTTCAGTATTGAAACTGTCTAATTCCCATCTGTGTCTCATCCCTGCTTCTTGGGAAGTTTTGTCTCCTTGGTGCTTCCCTGTGAAGCATTAGTGACAGCTGATGCCCACGCAGGCTTTAGGGGAGAGCGAAGCCAGGAAAGCTGGAGGAAGCCTGTAGTGGCTTCTCCTCAGTGACTCACTCCCTTTGACTGTGACAAAGCAACCATACTGTAGAGAAAAGACTCTTCAAAAAAGAAAAGAAGCACCTATTTCAGGTGTCAGAACTTCACTCGTCCCCGGAGCTGCGCTGTAGAGACTTTGAAGCAGAAGGTTATGAATGGTCAAACTGTGATTATTTTTCCTCTCATTCAGCTTCATGAACAGAGCCAGAGAGGTTATCCCCAGTGCTGTGCCTGTCTCCTGCCCTTGTGGGTGTAGTACAGGGGTACTCCTCAAAGCTTCAGGTTCAACACTTTACGTCAGCGTCACGTCCATGAACATGTCTCATTCTTCCTATGGCAGTCTTACAGCTCATCCTCGCTTCCCTCCCCACGAGAGAATTTCAGTCTCTTTTGCTGGCAGGTGCTATCTTCTGCTCGTTGACAATTCTACATTACCTAGAGGTTACTTCTGAAGATTAACTAATGATGTCAAGCTCAGCTTGTTGGTGGCCACCAGCAGCACATACAGTAATGGCAGCGACTGGGTCAGGATCACAGGTTGTAATAACCACTCCATGCCTAGCATCACTTTCTAAATGGCCTCTAGCACACCAGAGTTACAAAACCTTTATCCTGAATTTTCAGAAATAAGAAAATATTGAGGAAAAGCAGTAGCTTATTCATCTTACATGGCATCATTATGGTGAGGTAGTGGCTGTGATGCCTACTCCCCTCCCCAGAGTGAGAATACAGAAGTATGTTCTCTTAACAGCAGTGTTGGAGTGAGCCTGTCAGTTCTTTGGGGTTTGTTTGTTTTGACATATATATTAAGCATTGGTATCTGATGTGTTGTCACCACTGCTGGTGGCTTTTTATTTCCACTGTTGCTGGATTACAAGTGCTGTTGTGAATCCTAGTAAACATCACAAGTGAATTCCATGGAAACTTTTTTCCCCCTAAATATCTGGTGAGGTACAACCAGAGATTTTCCTGAGAAAAAAACAAAACCGTTTTCTTTAAGTAATGGCTCAGTAGACTTTATTGTAGTGGGTACTTGGCCATTGTGACAGCCTAACTAAATCTGTTAAATAACAGGAAATGGGAGAATTCCCATGAGTCTGAAATCCCACACACACTCTAGGAACAGGGGCAACAGTCGTGATGAAGTAGGTCTGCTTAAATCAAGTTAACCATACTTTGACAAAAAAGTTATAGCTGTTTGTTTTATTTTTAGCAATGTAAAATCTTGAGTGACATTTCTCATGACTGCACTGAGCAAGCAGTTCGTTACTATGGTGGATAGGCTGTTTCACAAAGAAAGAAAATTGTCAAGCACAAATTTTCTTTTCTTCCTTTTAACACCCAGAGATTCATTTAATAGAAGCAGTCAGCCATTAGATGTGATTGTGCAAAATGAGGTAAATGGCATACAAAAATATCCTCCTTCTTCCTCTACTTAAAAGGTATGTTGAAGGCAGTGGGCGAGATCATATGACCAGTGTACAAAAGATGTTGAGTTAATGCCAGGTAGGAAACATAGACTATTTTACCTAGATGATATCAGTGATCCTACAATCTCTGAATGCTTAGGTAAGATACTAGATAAGAGTGGCACAATGTATTTGGAGACAGAATGATAACTGTTCAACACCAGCAGTATCTTTAGTTCCCTTTTCATGTGCAGCAACGAGCAAGATTCAAGAAGCCATCCCTTCTGTCTAATCTGGTTCAAGAAGGATAATCCCAAAGAAGAGCACAATATATGATGTGATGCTTTGAAAAAAAATTATCAAGTTACTTTGCAACAAATCTGAAACTGCTGCCACAATACACTAATGCCAGTCATTAAACAAAAGGAAAAGAACAGGGCCAGTTAACATAATGAAAAGGAATCCAGAAATAAACTCATTTTGTGCCATATTTTTTCCTTGCACTTCACCCTCATCTGTTCTTTGTCTTCAGCAAGCAGTATTTATCTGCCTCTCTTGCCATCCTTCAACAGCTAGTGACTGTATCTCCATTTTTCTTGAGGACATCTATCCCTGTTCCACATTCCACAGGTTACCCTCATCATGCTTTATACACTCCAAACTAAGCTCACAGCTATTGTTTATAACTTGTACTTGTTTGCATGAGTGCTGCATTTCAGTCCTAAATGTTTGTGGTCAGACCTTTGCTCAGTAATGTTTTGGTTGGGTCTGGCTTTACTGATTGCTCCTTATTTTGCTTGGCGTTAGGATGAATGAGTTTGGGTTTGAATATGGAGCCCTTAGTGGATGTGCAGCAAACCTGTGACAGCAAACCAGAAAAAGGGAAGCTGCCAGGGGAGGTTACCCACCAGCATGCTACAAGGCTTTTTGTTACTGTTGTGTGGGCACTGGCTGGTTTGATCTATTCTCATGTCAGGTTAGAGATGGTTGCTGTTGAGTTGTACATCTCAATCAAGAGATAAATAGGATGGCCTTCTGTCCTGCACCTACTTCTTTTTTACTACATACTGGTTAGCATCATTAGAGCTGTGGGGTTTTTTCTAGCTTGATATGGCCTACATAGAAAAGCATGTTTATGATTCTTCCTGTCTTCAAGTGTTTTGAGAAACAGGAGGCCAGGGGTACACTACATGAAGAAGACCTTTTCTTGTGTAAGAGATCTGTGAAAGACATGGAGTAACAAAAGACTATTCAGAACTCCTTTGTCAGGCTATTAAGCAGATATGGACACTGTGCATTTTGTCTTCCATTTTAACTGGGAGTTCAAACACCCAATGGGGTTAATAACAGGAGGAGAAATTAATACATCATTCAAGGTCTTTGCAACATACTAGATGCAGGTGCAGTTATTGCATCCACAAACAGAAACTTAGGGAAGGAGCTGAAGGAGATCACTTATGTTTTGAAGGGTTGGCTGTTTGCATGGCTTTTCTGTTTGTGTATTGCGTGGATATAACTTGGACATAGATTTTGCAGGCAATTTTCAACCAAGTGAATTGTTACATTTTGTTATGCTTATTTCTGCATCACTGTGTTTTCTCCAATCTTACACATACTAAAGCAGCATAAAATGTTCAGCAGCATTGGGCAGTATTTAGTATGGAACTTATTTTAATCAGCGTTGACATGTTTTTATTAAGGCTTCTTGAGAATATGATTTAGTTAAAAGAGCATTTGTTTTGCATCAATATCGCTGCAAAGCAATGTGAGATAGGTTTGTGGATTCCTGTAAAACATTTATTTATTTTCTTGATCTTGGAAGAGACAAATGCTTTGTATTGTAAAATACAGGACTTAAATTTCCCTGGAGTGACAAACATCTCTTTCTGTTTTGACCACTACTTTGCATAAAGCTGGGAATTCTTTTGCAGTGGCTTTGTGCTAGCCATAAAACAGTTACTGTACTTGTGTAGTGTTTAATAGTATTTCATTATTGCACCTTTAATATATTTACTACTTAAAAGAAATTAATGTGCACTGACAGCTTTCTGGGCAGGTGAAACCTCAGGTGGAGATGAGCCCAGCTGCTGTCGCTGCACTGGACAGCAAGCTGGCATGCTTGCTCCAAGGGCAGTCATTAAGAAGCTTGCAAGCAAGGCTGCTTCTTCTGAATATACATGTAGTTATGTAGCATGGTGCAGTGGTTTATGTCGTAAGAGAAATACAGAAAAACATGGCTATATAATTGTGTCTTCTCTGTGGTGCCTGTAAAACAGGAAGAGGACTTGTTTTCCTTTATTAGAAGTAATGAATATGATATATGCCTGGAACTGAATTTCAGTAAAATTATTACCACCAATTTTGTGTATCCTTTCGTTACTGCTAAATGTGGACAGTTAAGTAAATTAGGCTGGCAAACTTTGACCTTTTAAAATACAAAAATATGTTTTTCCTAACTGTTTAAAGTTCCTGAAGGTTTGAGTAACCTCTGATTGAAGGCCATATTCATTAGGAAAGTATGATAGAAAATAGCATAAATAATATAATCAGGTTAATGCAGTCAATGTTAAAATTACTGCTTTAGAGCTGAAATAAACCTGTAAACCTGGTTAGTTGAAAAAATACCCATGGCTGTGTATGTTGCTCCCCTAAAAATTTAATACACAATATGGAGCATAATCTCTGATGATATCCATTAGTGGTGTAAATGCGGATCAGTAATCTTCAGGTCTAGCTTTGGTTAGATGAATGCAAATTGGAACATCATTAGGAGTAAAGACTGAAGCAGAAACTGTATACAGATCATAATTTCAATATATTTTGCTTTTTCATGTCTGTGGATCTTTACTAATAGTGCATTCTTAATGAGTTGAATTAAGTATTTTAAATATTGACATGTATAGACCGACTCAGTCATTCAGTGTCACCTTCTGCATTTATAATCACAAACAATAAAAACCACTCATTTATACTCACTTGACTTTTGCAACCAAAACTTGTGCTTTAAGTGAATGAAAAAGCACAAATTTAAAAACGTGAAGTTTGAATGAACAAGAGAAATTTGTCTTTGAAAAGCCTTTTCAAACTCTGCAATATCACAGGATTAAAGCAGTAGCTATTTTCATAAGTTGGAAGTCTTTTTTGAGTAGGTGTTTGAGTAATTTTTGTTCTGTTTCCACAGGTTTTCAATACGTATTCTAATGAAGACTATGACAGGAGAAATGATGAAGTTGACCCAGTGGCTGCATCAGCTGAATATGAACTCGAGAAGCGTGTGGAAAAACTGGAGCTCTTCCCAGTTGAACTAGAAAAAGGTACACGGTCTGTGTGACATTTCCAGCTCCTGTGACACTGATCTGCAAGTCTGAGGAAGTCCACACATGCCTGCAGAGCCTAATTTGAATTTCTATGAATCTGTCTTAGTCACATTGTCTTTTTGTATTTCAGGAATTGTTTAAAAAGGAATTAAAGAGGCAGGTCAGGACATGCAGTTCTTTACTTCCCTAAGAGAACTGTTTTGTGACATTCCGTTAACACATGATTTTACTGGGTGCTTGATGTGGTATGTTCACTCACCACCGGAAGAGTAAAAATCTAGATTGTCATTCTAAGCTACTCATAAGGTGAAGGTGATACTTTTTTGTGTGTAATTAAATACATTTCTTACAAGAAAGCAAAATGCTATTAATGGTAGTGACATGGGAAACCAAGAGGAGCCGAAGCATATATGTTTACCTACCAAATAACCGTACAAATCAAATGTAAGAAGTTTCTGCTTTTGCTTGTCTTTTTCACAGATGAAGATGGACTTGGCATAAGCATTATTGGAATGGGAGTTGGAGCAGATGCAGGCCTCGAAAAACTGGGAATATTTGTCAAAACAGTAACAGAAGGTGGGGCAGCAGAAAGAGATGGCAGGTAAAGCAGACTCAGTGTTTGGAAACCTTCCCAGCAATAATTAGTATCAATTATGATTTTCGTAGGGAAGACTTGTTTGCTCAGTGCATGTCATGATAACTCAAAGCTGTAAAATCTGAAGACTTCATTGGTAAGGCTCAAATACCTGGGGTGGTTATGAGAAGACATACGGTTAAACAGTCTCCTTTAGGAGAACAGATTTGCCAAAGATGTGTGTTCATGACTACTGAAAACCCCCATGCTTTAGCATAAGGAAAGCTGGTGGTTCAAAATTTGACTATCACTCCTGAAGGTAGCTTAGATTTTAAAGGTGTTTATCTCCAATGTGTTCTTTTGGCTTCATATGAGCTTTAAACAATCAGTACTTATGAAAAAGACTTCTGCTCCACATGTACTGAGGAAAATAATTAGTGTCTCTGAATGCTTAAACTCTTACTAAACACACCTCCTTTCAAGTTTACTAACACAGACTGTTGCTTTGTATTTCTCACTATGCATATTTTTCTGTTCCAGAGTTCAGTTTTCACCCCTGCAGCATTGAAAGTATGTTAATCAATTGGAATAAGAAGCTGCACCATAAATCTCACCCTTTAAAGAAATACATTGGTGTTTGTATTCTTATATGATAATCATATAAATCCTGGTTGCTTCTAGAATTGCTTACTTGGTATGTGCAGTTTAAAGAATTCCTTTTGAACATACAATATTTCCTATCATACGGGACAGAGTTATCTGTGTATTACATAATACCTGCCACAATCAGGCCAGTATTTCCAATTAAAAGTTAGAAAAGCACTTTACTGTGTAATCATTTAATAATGAAAAGTATTCTTAAACATCTTCCAACCCATGTAATTTACTGGTTTGTCCCAGTACATACCGTTTTTAAATTTGCATGCAAATAACATATTACTTAGCTGATACATTAGCAATTAAGTCTGCTTACACACCTCTCTACTTCTATTTTTAACCGTTACTGATTTGTTATATTAGTTATATATAATACCAAACACAAGCACAGGTAAATAGAGTAACAATAAAATGTTGATGCTCTCTTCTAAAATATGTAGTGCAGTAGTATGTTCTTTACTGATGAGCACCTATAACTTTTCAACCAGGCAACAGTTTGTTCTGCGGTGGAAACCCCACACAAATTAAATCAGAAGGCTCTACATGGCAGGGGGTTGCAAAGTTTAATAACATCACTCTGAGACTACTGAAGTATAGCCTGTACTAGATTGGGTTTGCAGGTATCTTTACTGTTCTTGGCAGTAAGATACCAGGTTGAAGACCAAGTACTGATTTATCACAGGCATAAAATTATGAAGGGAAGTGAAGAAGCTGACACCTCCAGGTGTCATGGCTTCATCCCTTACTGTAAATGTAAGTGATTTTTTTGTCTGAAAGGTATGCTTGAGCTCAGCCAGAAGGCATTAAGCTCACAACTGGCATTCTATGTGAAAATCTCTGGTTGAAAATCAGAGTCGCTCACTACTGGTCTATGATGATACGTATTTTCTGTTCTTCTCATTATTTATGTGTTTGAGTGGGCTACAGAAGCTAATATTCAATTACAAGTCTCTTCTTTCATTTCCCGAGATGGCATCTGAAAGGAGCTTGTCAGCTAAGAATAAAATAACAGCTTTCTTTGACCATTCTAATATTTGCGTTGGTTTTCAACTGGCTGAATGTTCGGTCAGCTGAGAAACAGCCCTCTGATTTTCTCTTTGAGAGCCTGACTGATCATTCCCTTGGGAAAGGGGTATGTAATCCTCTCAGTCAGGAGCAGCTGGTTCTGTAATAAAGTGCATCAACTGTAAAGGGTCCTGTTAACCTCATCTTTGTGAAAAGCCTAGTTAATCATTAACATTGATAGCAAAGCAAAGTCTCCTAACAGAAAATACAGTTTTATTTCAACAGTTGCATCAGATATTTTGAATAACCACATAGCAATCTTCAAACAGGCTCTTCTAAACCTACAGTTTAAAACATTACACTGTCTGTAGGATAACACCCGTCTTTTACTGAAAGACCCATCAAATCATGATATAAAGTACATGCCTCCCAAAATCTGTACAAAGAGGTTTCTCAGTGATTAAGCACCACTGGCTTGATTCATGTTGCTACAAACAAACAGGTAGTGTTTAGTTGTCATATCAAAAGGCATTGTGTGGCAGTATTTAACCAGGGAGGGTGCTTTGAGATGAATCCAAAGGCAAGCATGTTGATAAGTAATAAGAGAGATTATTAATAGTGTGTAAAATATGAAATAAATAATTAGACTAAAGATGAAAAATAAAATCTTTAACTGGATGAATTCATAGCTGCTTCTTTCAAATTATTGTTGTAGTGAGTCATTCACATTTTAAAGTATTTTGATAACATTGAGAACAACAGTTTTGAAACATCACACAATTCTTAACTTGAAAAATACTCTATAAACATTGTCTCTGCATAGGTTAAATTTTCGGTTCATCATACAGAGCAGTAATTATGCAAGTAACTTCAGTTGGTTCACTTCTGTAGTTGCTACCTCATTCAAGTGCTGCTTCACATAGGCAAAGATTTGTTATGAGCATTAGAAAATAATTGTCAGAATTACCAATTTAATTAATGTTAAAAGCAGTTAAACATCTGTAATTCAGGCTTTGCCATCCTGAGCCAGTTTTTTGTTTATATTTGAAACTATATTTGAGAGTCGAAGGAAGCCTTGAGCTCCTGATGGAGGGGACTCTGCAGGGCAGGTTCTCCACAGAACATGACTGTGAGAATATTGTGATCTAGAAAGTGCCTGGAGTGGCTTGTCTGGAGGATTTGTGCTAGGCTACAGCTTATAGAGCTGTGGTTGGATTGGGACTAGAGAGGGGATTCCCCAGGAAGGGTAAGGAAGCAGGAGAATATGGCTATGGGAGTGTTTTAGTTTGGGCAGTACAGAATATGTAGGCAGCAAACCTCTTTTTTAAATGACATGTAATTATATAATATGAATAAAAATCAAGTTCATTGTGTGGTTCTTGATATGTTTGTATGTTTATATATAATTAAAAATATGTATGTATAGAAAGATAGGAGGTTTGGATAACAGTGGCCATAAAAAATAGTTGGAAATTTATTTAGGAGGTGTACAAACAAGAAAGAAGAAGATACAAAATATGCTCAAAAGACAGATGGAATCAGACTGAATTGCAGTAGATCAAGATAGAGCCACCTACGAAGTTGCAGGCAACAGTTCCCTAACATGAGGTTTCATCACCTGAAATACTATAACTATGAATCCATGTGAACACCGCTAGAACACTGTAAAGTGTTGTAGCTATACTGCCATAAGAAAGGAATCCGTTGTTCTGCCACCATTTAGTTTTCAGCCAAGAGGGTGACAGCTTCCCACTCAGTGGGGGCACCAACTTCTTAAACTTCTCTTCTTGGAACTCCTGCATCCATCTGACTGCACCTCATGTTTGCTAAAGTAGAAAAAATGTAATAATTTTTTGCAGTATTGGCATACAGCAGATATTAATGTGGTTGGTGTATTTATGAAATGGTTCGAGATTTTGAGATCAAAATGCCTGATTTGATTTTCAAGATAAGAGTATATGGGCTGTCACAACGACAATTTTTTCAAGCTTTCTCATATGCAGAAGGGAGATCCTGCCCAGAATACAGTGACATTCTGTGGTATGAGGCTGCCAAAGAATAAATCTTGTATTTCTTACTCATCAATGGAGTCCAAAGAACTGCAAATGCTGCTTGAATACACATAGAACTGCAAGGAGTTGCCTGCCTCAGACATGGCAAAGAAATTGGTGCTCTAAGTCAGAATGCTTCTGCCCTCTTTTGAAGCCTCTGTTGTTCTTTGAAAAGAAGTCTTATCACTGTGATATCCTAAGATATTAAATTACTTGATTTAGGTATATTTGAATAATTTAAATGGGATTTTCCCATAACTATTTCTTGAACCCTTTGTAAACGATATAGTTTGGATCAGTAGCATTCATGTAAGTACTGGAAAGTTGCTCCCTTTGACTAGTTTTGAATGTGTTTGGTTTTGGCTTGGGTTTTTTTTAAATGATTTTTGAAATGATAGGAGTTTGTGCATTTCTAGAAGACATTTTAGTATCACAGTCCTCTTTCCAAGTATTTGTAATCCAGATGAGTCCAGTGCCTGCTCTAGTGATTTTGCAGCAGTGCTTGCTTCAGATAAAAGCAGCATGTTTTTTATTCTGCTTAACTTTTCCAGCACCAAACAGTGTATTGACTTTGAATAGGTGTTTGGTTTCAGAGAGAATCCTCATTAAAACTGTAGAAGGTCTTATTTTTATCGGGTGCAGCAAGATAGATCACATTTACACTGGGAATTTATCTTCTTGGAGCAAGTTAGATGAAATATTTGAACAGAGTATGTCATAATTAAGTCTGATGCACACACTCTTTTCTCCACAGAGGAGCAGGTTGTTTTAGTTAAATGCTGCATTTTTTTGCCATTAGTGCAAAATACCAGAGCTATGTCTTCTTCTGTTTTCAAGACTGGCTTAGGAAAGAATGATAGAAGAACCATTCAACTATCTCATTTAATTTAAGTCATATGACAAATTTAAGAGTTTGTATTGCTGTTTTTATATACAAGGAAAGTGACTGGATGATTGATGCTTTTAATTGTAATGATAACTTTGAAGCTGGGTTTATGAGATGTACTTGTGCAAGGAAGGATGAATTTTTCATATTTACCTCAATTGTTTTATGGCTGAGTTTTTGTTTTAAGTCTTTGTTTAAAATAAACTTAAATGATCTCTCTGTGCTAAGTTTTGCTGAAAATTCACCAACAATTCACATACGTTTATTTCACATACATTTGTATTCACATACATTTATTTATTCACATAAATACATTTATATATATATTTGTGTTTTCCCCGGAAAGGATCCAAGTGAATGACCAAATTGTGGAAGTGGATGGAATCAGCCTGGTTGGTGTTACACAAAATTTTGCTGCAACTGTTCTTAGAAACACCAAAGGGAAAGTCAGGTGAGTATTTTAGAGGAAAAAAATTATAATTGAGTATTTAAGATTACCTGGCTTTTTTCACAGGAGTGTCAGTACACCCAAGCGAAGTCAGAGCTTTTTTGGCCTCTCTGTGTCTTCCCTCCTTTTTTTCCAAGACAGGAATGAGCTGTGTTATTACAGACTTTTGTTTTGACTTGGATTCTTAAAATATGACCAATGGAACAAGCTGAGGTTGCACACAGAAGATGACTCTTCACTGGTCTAGATCTGCATGGAGCTCAAACTGTTTGTAGTAGCTGGAATGGTGAAGGTCATGGGTGTTAGTCGGATGGAAACTGCTGCTGCTGATCTCCTCCCTACTCTCCCAGTGGAGAGACTGGCCATGTTACTGCCCCAAGTTTGGAGGAGTAAGGTCATGAGCACTCTGGTTTTCACAGATGCCACCTCAGCACGTAGGAGAAGAGAGTACTGGATGCAGAAGTGTTAACAGCTGCCAAGTTGAGAGTAACATTAATTCACTCAGCTCCCCCAGTCCCTGCACCATCTCTGGGTTTCTCTCTGTTACTGTGCTGTGGTTCACTGAAAGTCATCATGATAAAAATCCATACAGTAAAGAATAGGCTAGAAAATGTGACATACAGTGCAAACAAAATTCTGAACTTACATAAATAAAGTCTGTAAAATGTTTGTAAATTAATAAGAACAGTGTTTCCCTAGAAATGAACTGGTTTGCCATTTAAAAACCTGTGCAGTCACATAGCTTTTCTGTTTAATAGCATATTAATTTCAGTAAAGATTTAACTCTGCAAAATAAATCCATAAATATCCTTTGCATATTGCAAAGTAACAGCTATTCTGTAGTCACCCTTGAGTTTTCTCTCAAAGTTCTCTCTAGGAAATACAGCTGAATTCTTTAATTAGTAAGCTGACTTCTTGTAAACCATAACTAAGCTACTGGTGGTAGTATATGCAGTCCCCCTCAGATGGTGGCTCTATATGCCGGCACACACATTTCCACTGTAATTCCACATGACATTAAAGAATAATGTTGGAATGTGGATTCTGCAGAGAATCTTGGGGTGGTTGATCAAGGTTTGATTTGAAAGAGGTTATTTAGGAAAAATGTTATCAGAAATGGTAGTGTAATTACAGGTTAATATATTTTTGTGTAACATTTACAGTTTTAGTTTCAACAGTACTATTTCTGCAAAGACTCTCCCATGCTGTGAGTATTCCTACTGAGTTAACTATAAAAATAGTATATATTTTATTTGGTTTCTTTCAGTTGGGATCTTAGAACATAAAATCCAAGCATAAAATGCTATGTGGGTTTTGTGTTTGATGTTTTAGCTAAAAGAGAGCACTGATATAAACATATGTATTATATATATTTATAATCAGCTTAGCTTGTGTAATTATTATTGCATAAGTTACAGAATAGAATATGTTTCCATGGAAAAATAATGGGTTTAGAGGAAGGAAGAAATATAAAACAATTTTCACACAGAATGCTCCCAGAATCTTTTCTTGGGAAGCAAATTACAGTCAAACTGGTTGCAATCTAGACCCATTTGTCACAAAATAGTGGACTGTAAAAAGTATTTCTTCATTGTTGTTGAGCTCACATTGTCAAGTGTACTACGTATCCTGTGCACTGGGATCGTTGGCTTCTGACAGGTCTCATTTATCAAGGAGAGATGCATGAGTTTCTGCATTGTTCCTCGTAAGTAAGCTTAAGGTACTGAGCTTCCACTGGATATATGACCCAGTGCGTTAGTGTCACAACTAGATTAAAAAACTCTTAAAATAATACTAAATTAAAAATAAAATTTTAAATACATTAGAATAGGAATTTTAATATAAAATATTATTGAATAAAACAGATATATAAGAATCTCTATGCACACTGGCATACTGTGTGGTTAGCAGCATCTTACTAATGTCTATGTCTTAATTAGAGGAAAGGAATGGGTAGAATTAGGTGCAACTCCTCTTAGTTTTATTTCACTTAAAATTTTATAGAAAAAAACCCTCAGAAATGCTATTCTGCTTTACACAGGCCAGCTGAGAAATGCATGGGTTTTTTTCCTGGGGTGTGGTAGGCTGGGAGCAAGACTTGATGAGATGCTAAGCATTGTGTGGCATAGGCTCTTGCCTGGCTCCTGGTCAGGTCCTGAACTGTTGAGTTGTCCCAGCAAATGTTGAGTTTCATCAGCATTGCTCTGCTGGTGCTGGTGAGCTGTATTGGTTTTAGCTACTCAAAATCAGAAATGCTTCCAGAAAGCTGTACTTTGGCGATAGAGATTTCGGGATGCTTGATATTTTGGCTTCACTGTACATTTAAACATTTGCTTGTAAAATACTGATGAATTTAGCTGTGAGAGAAAATGACGTTTTTATTTTGCTGGCTGTTTTCCTTGTGCTGTATGACAAAACAGCCCTGCCTGCTGCTTGTTTTGTGGAGACAACAATTGTTTTCTGACAGATCTGACCTCTTTCCCACTTATACCTTTGTTGGAGCTCGGATGGAGAAATCGCTCATTTCCACCCTCTTTGGCAGGCAGTGCTCACCTCTGCACCTGAACTGCTCTAGAACCTTAGGGACAACATAAGAGGATCTTCTGGGGTAAAATCCCTTGCTTGCCCCCAGCTGTCAGCTCCTGCCTCCTGGCAGTGCAGGGAGTGATGCTGCTGATGTTTGAGTGTGCCATTCCCCTGGCAGCTGCCATTAATGATCCATGTCACTGCAGGAGGCAGAAGCAGTGGAAAACGTTGTTGCTATATAAATACCTTATGCAGTTCCTGCGGTGGGGGACCCAGCTGAACTTGAAGTGTATAGCCAATATTGAGTCACACACCTAGCCTAATTCAAGGCAAGGCAACTTCATGAATCTTTCTCTCCTAAGAGAAATCACATACATGCTCACACATCTGCTAATTAATAGTGTCAGTTTAATGGATTTAATAGAACTGCTTTAATAAGCATAGTTATCTTTGTGATTATAGCATTTCTGTGCACCTTTCTTCTGCCTGGTGTCCTGTACACACAGAGATTTGTGTGCATCTCACTAACATTACTTCACATATATAACCCACAGCATTACATATAGACAATCATTTTGCCCTTAATCTAATAAAAGTGAATGCGAGATTTTGTAACAGGGTTTATTATGTGAGATCAGGTGCAAAGAAAGGACATTCATGAACAGAATGACATTAAGGCTACTTCTTAATTCTTTGCAATAAATGCAGTCGATACCTCTTCAGGGAGCTGAAAGCTGAAGTACCAATACTTAGTGATTTATTTTTCTCTTTTGAGCCTTCTCAACACTTTGAATGATCCTGACAAAGGAAGTCGTTGACCTGGAATAGATTTTTGCAATGTTTCTGCCAGAAAAATGTATCCAGACTGTCTGTAGCTGACACAGCAAAGAAGTTGTGAAAATGAAGACATGGCTTTTACCTTTTGAACTGTTACGGTGAGGGTGAAAGGGGAGAAAACAAGAGCAAATATAAGCATCTATGATTATTTTATCGATTGTTTGAAGTATTGGACTATTCAAAAGAGTCATCATACCGTAATAGAAGATCACTGACCCAATCAATTTGTCTTCTCCAATGATAATAAATTAAATTATTCTTTCTTATAATGTTTTATAGGAAAGTAATCAGCACCCACCATGTGTACTCTGGTAGCCTATGAGACAAAGGGAAAACAGGGAATTCTTTCATAAGCCCAGCTGGCTTCTGTTTTTAAGGATGAGAATTAGTGTCCTCGTGACTCTAATCTGGCAAATAAAACTGTGAATGCTATTTCAATTGCTGTAAATATCAAGTCTTCTTTATAATTTTGCTTAACGATTTAATTTACTAATGTATTAGTGGATTTCAGAATTTGATTATATACAGGAGGGATTTTCCTGTGAAATGGATGTTCTTTTTCAGTATTGTTGAGTCTTGCCCCTGCTCTAAGATTAATGGATCAGTCAGAGGGCATCACCAGACTAATATCTCTAAATGTTCTGGTCTTCTTCTTATCCCATTTAAGATGTAACCCATCAACTTGAAATTTGTGAGTGGTGGCTACAGTCATAAGCGATAGGATAAGGAGGCAGCTTGACAGTGGGAATCCTAATCTATCATGGAGCTTCTCCTATGTTATTTTGCTTGCAGTCTCCCCATGAACTCATTTGAACCTCATGTGGTGTTGAGTAGCAGATCTGCAGTTTTTGAAGTTGCTTGAGTGATGTTAAGCCTCTGTGCTCCCACTGTTTCCACCTGTTCTTAATCATAATGAAAGGGTGCTAGGGGATGCCTTCACCAGAGGAGGCTCACTTGGAGAGTTGTATGCCTTTAGGGAATTCTATTTTTTCTTGAACACACCCACAAGAGAGAACATCTAGTTCTTTT
Source organism: Coracopsis vasa (assembly GCA_026283785.1). NCBI lineage: Eukaryota > Metazoa > Chordata > Aves > Psittaciformes > Psittacidae > Coracopsis > Coracopsis vasa. The sequence goes on along the minus strand of JANHGB010050263.1, from coordinate 14,119 downwards.
ACAGATAAAACTTTGTCCTTTTACCATCTTTACCTAGTCTCTGTCACTCCTAGGACAAATACAGGAGCTTTCAGGAGCTGCACTTTTACAGGAGCTGCACTTCTCTGCCTTACTGGATACAAAGATTTGTGCCTATGCAGCTCTGGAAGAAGCTTGATCCCAAGGAAGGGAGGACATGGTCCTGGGAAGACTTACTGTGTTGATAAGTAAAGAGGGTCTTTCATGAGAGAGTGTCATCAAAAAATCCCAGTCCTTCGTATGCTGCTGATATGCTTTTATTATTGCTGCTTTCCTCAGAAAGGTTTCTTTTAAGGAAGTTAACCAAATTCAGTGTTTTACTGGAGAGACGAATTTTAAATTCCATGTCCTCCTTCCGTATCCTGTTCTATGAATGTGACTAAGCATTTTCTCAGCTTTCCAAACGGTTGCTAGGCACTGAGCGGATGCTCTCATGGTACTTTCTAAGGCTGGTTTTGAGTTTTCAGAGAACCACACAGAACCTAGGCAAAACCTGTTCGGTTTCTCATGATTTGCACTACCTTGAAAGTAATGAATGACATTAATTCTAAACTGAAGAGTTTGCCAGTTTTTGTTTAATTAAATTTTGCTGAAATGTGTCAAACTCTTCCCATCTTAATAAAGCGTATAAATAATTAGCAAATTTTGCTGTGTTTAATTAGTCTTCTAGAGCATTGAAGAGTAGGTTCCAACAATAGAATTATAACTATTAAACCCTGGGGCTTTCCACTATGAACTATTCTCTGTTCCAGTAAAGAATCATTTACTACCATTTTTTTGGTTTTCTTACCTGGACAGTTTTAATTCAAAGCAGGGTTTTGTCTCAACTCCCAGTTCACAGCCTAATTTCTTAATCTCTTACTGTACTGCAAATGCAGTCTTTCAGACAAAAATGAAGTCTTTACTTTTCTCTTACGTAGCTCTTATACAAGGAGCAGTTAAAGAGTGAAAAGTGAAAATGCTCACTTCCTAATTAACACCAACTTGATATAGCATTTATGCCTTCTTCAGTTAATTCGTCACCCCATCTTGAGCTGATTTTCTTCTGGAAAATATACTGTCCCAGAAAACAGTATTTGCATGTCTGCTGTTAGTTTTGTTTAGCATCACAACATCTGGAAAGGTAATTTATGCAGTCATGTCTTTGCAAGCACTAAGTATAGAGGACAGATGAAATCATCCACAGGATCTAGCCGGCAGTAGTATACCACAGTGGGAATGCTGTTTGCTCGCAGTAACAGTGCACAGCATCACTTTATTTTTGTGATTCCTTCCCCTATTCATCTCTTCTTCCAGTGCACATGCATGTACGGATTTTCTCCTGCTCCTTCTTGCTTTCCCTGCCTGTGTTCTTACCCTGTAAAACAGCTGTATCCTTTAAACATTTGCAGGCATTCTCCATACTGCAGATCCACATTGTGGAAGAGGCATGAGAGATCTGTAGTTCTTCTCAATCCTGGGTTATGAGAAAGGACCCAAAAGTAAAAGAATAGCACAGTCCATTTTTATGTTGTCTTTTTTCTGGCTGGAAGTGATGGGTTTGTTCTTACTTTCCTTGTCTGGGTTTTTTTTTTTTTCTTGAATCCAAGTGCCAAGGAGAGAAAAAGAAGAGGAAAGAAAAGCCCTTTGCTCTGCAATGCTGATGGCTGAGCTGGGACTTCATGAAGGGCTGCTTAAGAAGCTATGTGTGCTTGATGCACTTTCTGCTTCTTTGATAAACCTGAATCATGGACCCAGCAGAAACTAAATATGTCATGCCATGTGCCAAAACAGTATAAATTTCTCCTAAACAGGAGAAATTCCTCTGTGGTTATGCTAAAGATTCCGTAATGTCAGCTGTTTTCTTTCTGGTCTCTTGCAAAGAACAAGTGCTAGTAATTGTTCTGTGACACTACCAGAAGTAGCTTGCTGAACAGTGAAAAACTACTCACGAGTACTGTGACCCCCTTAGCAGTGGTGAGGTAAGACTGCATTCATCACTGCTTTGCTGGTTTATGTTCCTTGGCTGTGCCTGTTGTAGGAGATGAACTGTTCCTCAGACTGTTCCTTGGTGCTGAGGCCAGCTGGCACTGAGGGATCAGGGCTCATACTGTTAAACTTTCTTACCTTTCAGAGCAGAGTGTCCATATCCAAGTTGTCCATTGGAAACATCCAAGCTAACTCATAGCTTTGCTAACTCCTGAACTGTGTCTGAGTATTATTTGGTAGAAATTAGTTAACTTGGGCTAAACTGTTCCAGAGAGCATTTGATTCAATAGTGTAGATGATCAATTGCTAGTGCTTGGGAGCATTCCCTGGCACTGCTTAATTTACTGGCATAAACATAGCCCCTCTGTCCTGAGATCTTGCTAATCTGAATTTTATGGCAAGTTGTTCCTCAAAATATTTTCACATTTGGACAGTTTGCATGTGAAATATGTAGAGAAATCTTCATTTAAAAGATTTTGGCTGAACTATAAGCCATTTTGCTAGATATCTAGAGTTGGGTTTTTTTTAAATTAACTGTAACATGAATTAGTAAGTTTCAGTAGAGCTGGATTTCATTAGGAGTCCTTTTTCTTTCCTGGAAAAAGGAACAATTTGACAGGTTTTGAATCACTTCATCTAAACATAAACTCCTACCCCTGTAACTAAAATATCATCACACATGTTTATTTAGCTATTTTTTTTTCACTCTCACAAAGTACATGATGTTATGTTGTGGAAGCTCCCACCCAGTTTTGGTCCACCTTGATTAATGTGATAGAACATTATGACATCTGGGCAGCAATACCCACCATTCATCCTTGCAGGATAACTCACCAAGCCACAGCGAAGGTGCTGTAAGAGCATTTAGGTACTCCTGGACTGTGCTATGAGGATGGTCCAGCTAGCCTATTATCTGGATCACCTAATCATCCAGATTAAGGACATGGGCTGAACTCAGCAGCTTACTTGTGGCCCATCTGTACTTTCTTCCTGGATTTCCTTCCCAGGGATGGCAGCAAGGGTGAGGGAAGGCAGATGTCACCTCAAAATGCAGTCAGGTTTTAGAAACATTCCCAGGTAGCACTTGCACCTTCTGAGCAGAGCTGACGTATGTGCTTCACTTGAACTGAGGTATGTTAAAGCATATACAAATGTGTTTGAGCTGGCCATTCCCATAAGAATTGTGTGGTGCTATAGTTAATGCTAATTAAATGATCATCATGTACTGAAGGAAACGTTTTACACAACCATTGTGTTGGGATACTGTCAGGCTGTCTGGAAGAGATGGAATAGATTCTCTGCCTGCTCTCAGAAGAGCAGAGCAATGTAAGGAGTGAAACCTGGAGAGATACCAAAATATTGAAACCCTTGGCTAGTTTTGAAGTACTCTTGAATAAAGCTAATGTGTCAGTGGGGCCCTAGACTGCATTGAATTTCTGCGGGAATAATTAATCTAAGTGCATTGATATTGATGT